>PVHX01002876.1:55671-156472 GCA_004024805.1 Geosciurus inauris
AGTATGCTGTTTTTAAGTCTTCTGGGTATAGACCTAGGAGTGGGATAGCAGGCTCAAATGGTGGTTCCATTCCAAGTTTTCTAAGGAATCTCCATACTGCTTTCCAGATTGGTTGTACCAATTTGCAGTTCCACCAGCAATGTATGAGCGTGCCTTTTTCCCCACAACCTCGCCAACATTTATTGTTGTTTGTATTCTTGATAATTGCCATTCTGACTGGTGTGAGATAAAATTTTAGGGTAGTTTTGATTTGCATTTCTCTGATTGCTAGAGATGCTGAACATTTTTTCATATGTCTGTTGATGGATTGTATATCTATCTTCTTCTGTAAAGTTTGTGTTCAGCTCTTTGGCCCATTTATTGATTGGGTTATTAGTTTTTATGGTGTTAAGCTTTTTGAGTTCTTTATATATCCTGGAGATGAGTGCTCTATCGGATGTGTGTGTGGCAAAGATTTGTTTCCAGAATGTCGGCTCTCTGTTCACTTCATTGATTATTTCTTTTGCTGAGAAGAAGCTTTTTAGTTTGAATCCATCCCATTGATTGATTCTTGATTTTACTTCTTGTGCTATAGGAGTCTTGTTAAGGAAGTATGGTCCTAATCTGACATGATGAAGATTTGGGCCTATTTTTTTTCTATTAGGTGTTGGGTCTCTGGTCTGATTCCCAGGTCCTTGATCCACTTTGAGTTGAATTTTGTGCATGGTGAGAGATAGGGGTTTAGTTTCAGTTTGCTGCATATGGATTTCCAATTTTCCCAGCACCATTTGTTGAACAGGCTATCTTTTCTCCAGTGTATGTGTGTGGCTCCTTTATCTAGTATAAGGTAACTGTATGTAAGTGGGTTCGTCTCTGTGTCTTCTATTCTATACCATTGGTCTACACGTCTATTTTGGTGCCAGTATCATGCCGTTTTTGTTACTATAGCTTTGTAGTAAAGTTTAAGGTCTGGTATTGTGATGCCTCCTGCTTCACTCTTCTTGCTAAAGATTGCTTTGGCTATTCTGAGTCTCTTATTCTTCCAAATGAATTTCATGATTGCCTTTTCTATTTCTATAGGGAATGACTTTGGGATTTTAATTGGTTGCATTGAATCTATATAGCGCTTTGGGAAGTATGGCCATTTTGACAATATTGATTCTGCCTATCCAGGAGCATGGGAGATTACTCCATCTTCTAAGGTCTTCTTCAATTTCTTTCTTCAGTGTCTTGCAGTTTGCATTGTAGAGGTCTTTCACCTCTTTTGTAAATTGATTCCCAGGTCTTTTTTTTTTTTTTTTTTTTTGAGGCTATTGTGAATGGGATAGTTTTCCTAATTTCTCTTTCAGAGGGTTTATCACTGATGTGTAGAAATGCAATTGATTTGTGGGTGTTGACTTTATATCCTGCTACTTTGCTGAAATCATTTATTAATTCTAGAAGTTTTCTGGTAGAATTTTTGGAACCTTTAAATATAAAATAATGTCATCCACAAATAATGATAGTTTGAGTTCTTCTTTTCTGATTCATATCCCTTTAATTTCTTTCGTCTGTCTAATTGCTCTGGCTAGTGTTTCAAGGACTATGTTGAATAGCAGTGGTGAGAGAGGGCATCCCTGTCTAGTTCCCGTTTTCAGAGGGGATGATTCCAATTTTTCTCCATTTAGGATAATGTTGGCCTTGGGTTTAACATAGATAGCTTTTATAAAGTTGAGGAATGTTCCCACTATCTCAAGTTTTTCTAGTGTTTTGAGCATAAAAGAGTGTTGTATTTTGTCAAATGCCTTCTCTGCATCGATTGACAAAATCATATGATTCTTATCTTTAAGTCTATTGATGTGATGTATTATGTTAATTGATTTCCATATGTTGAATCAACCTTGCATCCCTGGGATGTACCACACTTGATCATGGTGCACTATTTTTTTTGATATGTTTTTGTGTGTGATTTGCCAGAATTTTATTGAGAATTTTTGCATCTATGTTCATCAGGGATATTGGTCTGGAGTTTTCTTTCTTTGATGTGTCTCTGTCTGATTTTGGAATCAGGGTGATACTTGCCTCATAGAATGAGTTTGGAAGGGTTCCCTCCTTTTCTATTTCATGAAATAATTTGAGGAGAATTGGTATTAGTTCTTCTTTGAAGGTCTTGTAGAACTCAGCTGAGAATCCATCTGGACCTGGTCTTTTCTTGGTTGGAAAGCTCTTGATGGCATCTTCTATTTCCTTGGTGGAAATTGATCTGTTTAAGTTGTGTATGTCCTCTTAGTTCAGTTTGGGTAGGTCATATGCCTCTAGAAATTTGTTGGTGTCTTCAGGGTTTTCTATTTTACTGGAGTATAAGTTTTCAAAATAGTTTCTAATTATCCTCTGTATTTCAGTAGTGTCTGTCGTGATACTTCCTTTTTCATCACGAATTTTAGTAATTTGGGTTTTCTCCCTCCTCCTTTTCGTTAGGGTGGCGAAGGTTTTGTCATTTTTGTTTATTTTTTCAAAGAACCAGCTTTTTGTTTTGTCAATTTTTTGAATTGTTTCTTGTGTTTCAATTTCATTGATTTCAGCCCTAATTTTGATTATTTCCTGTCTTCTACTTCTTTGGGTGTTAATTTGTTCTTCTTTTTCTAAGGCTTTGAGATGAAGAGTCAATTCATTTATTTGTTGACTTTTACTTCTTCTAATGAATGAGTTTAGTGCTATGAACTTTCCTCTTAGCACTGCCTTCATGGCATCCCAGAGATTTTGATATGTTGTATCAGTTTTCATTTGCCTCTAAGAATTTTTTTTATCTCTTCCTTGATGTCTTCTGTTATCCATGCATCATTCAATAGCATATTATTAAGTTTCCAGGTGATGGTGTAGTTTCTGTTTTTTAATCTGTCATTGATTTGTAATTTTATTCCATTGTGGTCAGATAGGATGCAGGGTAGAATCTCTATTTTTTTGTATTTGCTAAGACTGGCTTTGTGACATAACATATGATCTATTTTGGAAAAGGATCCATGTGCAGCTGAGAAAAAAGTGTATTCGCTCATTGATGGATGGAACACTCTATATATGTCTGTTAAGTCTAAATTATTGATAGTTTCATTGAGGTCTATGGTTTCTTTATTAAGTTTTTGTTTGAAAGATCTATCCAATGGTGAGAGAGCTGTGTTAAAGTCTCCAAGTATTATTGTGTTGTGGTCTATCTGATTCTTGTATTTGAGAAGGATTTGTTTGACATACCTAGAAGCCACATTATTTGGGACATAGATATTTATGATTGTTATGTCTTGTTGATGCATGATTCCCTTAAGAAGCATGAAATGACCTTCTTTATCTCTTTTCACCACCTTTGGTTTGAAGTCCACTTTATTTGATATGAGGATGGAAACTCTTGCTTGTTTGCGGGATCCATGTGAGTAATATGTTTTTTCCCACCCTTTCACTTTCAGTTTGTGGGTGTCTTTTCCTGTAAGGTGAGTCTCTTGAAGACAGCATATTGTTGGGTCTTTTTTTTTTTGATCCAGTCTGTCAGTCTATGTCTTTTAATTGAAGCATTTAGGCCATTTACATTCAGGGTTATTATTGAGATATGATTTGTAATTCTGGTCATTTTGGTTTGTTCTGGGTTTTTACCTTGAGTTGTTTTCTCTTTTGAATGGTCTTTCCTTTAGTGTAGTTCCTCTCTTTGTAAATTTTCATTGTTGGTTATCATTTCCTCCTCGTGGAATATTTTGCCAAGAATGCTGTGTAGTGCAGGCTTTCTTGCTGTAAATTCTTTTAACTTTCATTTATCATGGAAGGTTTTTATTTCATCATCAAATCTGAAGCTCAGTTTTGCTGGATATAGGATTCTTTGTTGGCATTCATTTTCTTTCAGGGCTTGGAATATGTTATTCCATGATCTCCTGGTTTTTAGGGTCTGGGTTGAAAAATCTGCTGAGATACGAATTGGTCTCCCATTATATGTAATCTGGTTCCTCTCTTGCATGGCCTTTAAAATTCTATCCTTATTCTGTATGTTGGGCATTTTCATTATAATGTGCCTTGGTGTAGATCTGTTGAAATTTTGTACATTTGGTGTCTTGTAAGCCTCTTATATTTCATTTTCCATTTCATTTTTCATATTTGGTAAATTTTCTGATATTATTTTATTGAAGAGATTGTGCATTCCTTTGGTGTGAAATTCTGCGCCTTCTTCTATCCCAATAAATCTTAGATTTGGTCTTTTGATGCTGTCCCATATTTCTTATATGCTCTGTTCATGATTTTTTACCATCTTCACTGTATGGTCAAGTTTATTTTCAAGATTGTATATCTTGTCTTCATTATCTAAGGTTCTTTCTTCCAGGTGATCTAGTCTACTGGTGATGCTTTCTATTGAGTTTTTTATTTGGTTTATTGTTTCCTTCATTTCAAGTATTTCTAATTGGTTTTTTTTTTTTTCACAATCTCTAGCTCTTTCTTAAAGTAATCTTTTGCTACTTATAATTGCTCTCTTATCTCTTTGTTAGAATGATCTATGGTTGCCTTTATTTGCTCTCCTATTTCTTTGTTGGATTGATCAATTTTTGCCTGTAATTGTTCACTTATGTCATTCTTTAGTTCACTGATCATTTTCATTATGTACATTCTGAGTTCTTTCTCTGACATTTCATCAATTGTGCTGTCCATGGATTCTGTTACAGTGGTATCCAGGTTTATTTGGGGTACTTTCTTCTCTTGTTTTTTCATGCTGATTGTGTATCTTCCTTTCTTGAAATACCAATCTCAGGTATTGTGGCTTCTGTCCTATAATCTTGTATTGACACTCCAGATTACCTGTGTCTCACCTTGGAGCTACTTCTGTTCCCCCAGTATCCCCAGATGGGCACTACTGCCACTAAAGTTGGTGGCAGAGGTAGTGAATGTACTTCTAGAGGGCGGTGGGAGTGGCCTTGGCTGGACTCCTGAGGCGACCCCTGAGGGCTGTTTTTCCCCTCTCTTGCACTCCTGTTGGTGAACAGGAACTCTGGAGTGGAACTGGAGGTGGGCCCTGGTCTCACTTAGGCAGGGTCACAAGCAGGAGAGTCTGTGTGCGACCCTTACAGTGAGTGTGAGCTCCCCTGGGGCTGGAGGCTAGCAGGCTCTGGTCTGCCTTCAACTGGGCACCCTGGCATTCCCTAAGGGCGGTTTTGGGCCTCTTGTCTCGCTTGACCACAGGAACTCTGGAGCAGAACTGAGGTGGGCCCAGGCTGCCCTTGGCCAGGGCTGCCTTGCGCTAGGGTCTCTGTGGGGACTCTTACCCTGAGTTCAGGCTCCTCAGTGGCTTAGAGGTAGCAGTCTTTGGTCTCCCGTTGGTTGGACACCCATGGAGTTTCCTGAGGGCGGATCTCACGACAGAAATTTTTGTCTGTTTTGTTCACTCCTATACTCCTGAACAGTGTCTATACATAGTAAGTGCCCAATCAATATTTGTTGACATTTTTCCACATTTTTTTTTTGCAGTAAATGAGTTGGGTAATCAAGTAGCTTATATTTCTTTAAAGACAGTAACTATTATAAAATGGGACAGAGAGAGGGAGAGAGAGAGAGAGAGAGAAGCAGGAGGAGGAGAAGAAGCACAAATGCATCTCCCAGCTATTATTTAGTTTACCATAAATATGTATTATAGTTAATAAGACAATGAAGAAAGGGCCCTTTTGTAGGATAGGAGTCTGGATTTTGTTGGACATGCTGTTATCTGAATAATTCACATATAAGAGTAAAGCACAAGTAAAGAAGCATATAAAAACCTAAATAGCAGAGGGGATGAAAATGGAATGTAGTCACCTGCTTGAACTCAGGGGCCCTTGACCACTGAGCCACATCCCTAGCCCTCTTTTGGATTTTATTTAGAGACAGGGTCTCACTGAGTGAGACCCTGCTCACTGCTTACTGCTTGGCTTTTGCTGAGGCTTCCTTTGAACTCAAGATCCTCCTGCCTCAGCCTCCAGAGCTGCTGGGATTACAGGCGTGTGCCACCACGCCAGGCCCCTGTCTGAATACTGATCTTCACCTTCACCCCTGCTGAAAACAGAAATGCGCTCAGCTCACTGATTCCTGAGTAACCACAAGTCAACATATTTGCATAAATACTGCAGTCTGTTTGCACCACACTTTCCATTTAAAAATATATATAGATTTCACTGAAAGGAACTGTACTTATTAGCAGGGAAAATGTGCAATCCTCTTGGCCCATCAGGAATTCTGAGGCAAACTAAGGTCTCCAGGACAGTTATGAGTACCTGTCATCCTTCCACAAAAATGTAAGGGGGCATGACAACCGGGTGAGATGAGGAGGGACAAATAAAAACTTCATCACCTTGCAACAAATTCAATATTGTGGTCCAAAAGGGCCTTTATCAATCCAGCAGCAGAGAATTGTCTCTATGTTAGAAGCTCTTTCTATTTGGGAAAGACTTCGGTTTAATGCAGGAGGATATGCAGTACCCATGACATTTCTCTGGCTGGAGAAGTATTTGCTTCTCATCTTCCAAGCTAATGACTCAATAAAAGGTAAATTAAGAACCCAAAAAGAGAAAGAAAGATGTAAAAACTTACATATATAACTTAGTTTTTCCATCAAAAAAATGCACAAACAGACATTCATTTTAAATAGCACTTGTCTCTGCAGCCAGAACTCAGGCTCCTGCCTAACTGAATAGAACTGTCACCATTTGACATGGCCCTTCAGTCCTAAAGCCCATTTCAGAATGAAAACATAATTAGGACAATCCCTGTGGCCATGAATAGTGTGAGATGCATTCTGCTGTTTTATGTTTCAGAAGCAGAGAAAGAAACCTGAAGAAAGACAAAATGGTTGTGGCAGACACAAATCAAACTCAATCACCCACTCACCCAACAGGAAAGCCTTTCTGATCTTTTAAGCTTGCTCATAATTTTTGTTTGGAGCCTCTGCCTGTGAATGTGAAAAGCTGAGAGGGAATCTGATAGTAGCAGTCTGTAACCGGCAGGAACTATGGAAAGCTTTCATGGAAATCGGCTAAAGCATCTGCTAACGAGAAAATTGTAAGGGCTCATGACTGTACACAAAGGATAGCAATGACCTGGCCAGAATAGTGTCACAATTAATGTTCTTTTCCAGCTTCAGCTGGCTTTAAGTTTCTTGGATTTTAGTGTGGATTGTTTCATAAAAATTATGTCAGATTGAGTATGTGCAGCTGTATCTTAGCTCGGCAGAATCAATGAAAATGGCAAGGATTATCTGAAGCATTGGATGATTTTGTCAGCCACTGCATTTCACATAAATTAACTACATGGAGAAACTGTGAGGCCGATCTGGTGCAGCTCAGTGGTAGAGCATGAGTGTAGCAAGTGTGAGGCCCTCAGTTCAACCCCTAGCACCAAAAAGAAAAAAGAAGAGAAGAAAAGAAATTGTGAGGCCTCTTCAGAAACTTTGGGTCTTCCAGGAACTCCTAATTTAAATTGTGACAGTGAAATGTTGGATTTGGGAGTCTGAAAAGATTTGAACACATATCGTATCATGTTTGGGCTGACAAACTGGAGAAGTTGGTTAATTTCTCTGAACCTCAGCTTTCCTCATTTGTAAAATGGGAAGCACAGCTGTCAGAAGGGTTCAGTGAAACAATGTATGCCATTGGAATTCATCCCTCATGCAGTAGATACTGAAAATGTTTTGTTTTTTTCCCTAGTGGTATTGGGGAATGAACCCAGGAATAGCTTTATAGCACATTATAAATTTACCTGAAGCTGTGAGAAGTCTGTTTTTCAGAGTCCTAAGATCAGCTTTCTTTTTGGGGAGGGTGAGGGCTAGATTCTGACCAACATGAACAGGAAATCATAGCATCCGAGACTCAGGAGCTGGTTGCAAAGACAGAGGAGAGACTTTAGAGTTGGGAAGAGTACCCTCCCCCAAAGGCCTGGAAATATTCCAGAGGTATCCCCAGTGTAATTTGAAATTCAATAAAAAACCAAGATTTATTTTATGTTCAACTTTGTATGACTGCCTCTGTTCTGGAGGGTGAGAATGAGCTACAACAGACTGAGTATAGGTATAAATGAGGCATAAAGTCATTTGAAAAACAGTGTCCAGGGCTGAAATTAATTTAATTTTATCATTTTATTTAAATGTAAAACAAATTCATTCTGAACTTGGAATGTCATGACTTTAGTACTTTTATTAAGCAGTTTCTCATTCTGTTAAATCTCTAGATTCTTTTTGAATGCTCACTTCTTCATTTTAAGGTAAGGGCTTTAAAACATTTTATCATGTTCCAGATTTGGGGAAATAAAAGAGGAGGGGTTAGATTGTTGACCAGAATAATTGATTGCATCTATACTTGCTCAGAATAATTGATTGGATCTATACTTCCAACCACGAGGCATGTTTAATAATTATATGCATTATCAGTAACCGCTTCCATTTGGCTTTAACTCATTTTTTTTTAATCCTACTTAATACCCTACTTGCTTAAGTCAACACTTCAGCGAGTATTTACTTATGGTGCCTATATATTAGAACAATTCAAATAAAAACACAGCTTGTTTTGGTATTGCCATTCTTGTATGTTAAAACAGGGAAAGGATCCAAGAATATAAACTATCTCACAGCAAGTTTCTAGAATGGTTATTCTCACTTTAAGGGGGAGAGAGCCCAATTTATTACTATAGTAACAGGTTAAACGTGAATGTGGCAATGGGTATAAATTACATTTCACTGGTTTTAAAGCAAATAAACTTTTCCTTCTCTTGAACCTTCACCCATTTTATGCTTTGAAATATTTAGATAAAAATTTCCCTCTCATTTTCATCTGCCTTTGTAGTCTGACTTTGAGCCAGGATTTGAAGCAGACACTGTAGCTCTTGCAAAAAAAGCTTGTTCCCACAAGATTGCCAGCCAAAATTTGCAGACTCAAGCTGTTTGGAGAATTTGAATAATCATCACACTTTTTGGAAGCCTATCTGAGATAAACATAAATGCCAAACCTCAAGGGGTCTCATTATTATTGTTGGTATGATTCAATATGAGATTCAATATGAGATACTCCTGTTTTGGGCTGGTTGTTATAAGATAGTTATAAGTTTTCTTAATTGAAATTTAATTGGTGATACAAAGTAATACATGTCAGGTTATAAAGTATCACAGCTAAATAATCTGCTTCAGTATAGCAGATGAGAAGAAAATAAATTGCAACATTCTACTACTAAGTGACAATTATGTAGAATAATTGCTTCAAAAGTTGAGAGGGTGTTATTATTTATTTATGTTTGAGTAGAACATGTTTTTTGTCACACTTAGCACAGGACTATAGGTGAGGACTGTAGTTTTGTGCCTGAAATATTCTTTCACTCAGTAGTTATACATTCTCTGCCTAAACAATATCATATCTCCTTTGAGAAATATGTCTGTAGGAATTTGTAAGTGCTAAACTTACAATTAAACCATTCAATGCTAAATGGTTTTGAAAGATAATTCAGGGTGGGGGGTGACCATAGGGGTGGAGTGGGATGCAGGGTGGCTTAATACCTGAGACGTCAAAAGAACTTTATCCTGGAAGAACAAACTTGTTACTGGGTTTAGTGCAATAGGAGTTAAAAAGCCTTCCAGAGTGTATCATTTCCTTTGATTTTGTTTTGTTGAAAGGGAAAAGGGAATCTATTTGAGTTAAAGGACAGGCAGAAGTGGAGCATCAGAAGTCAAATGTCTTAAGGGAGAGCCCTGACTAGCAGGAAAGAGTCATAGGTTTGGGGTAATTAGATTATTTAAACCAACAGTTGAAAAAAAAATGGAACAGAAAGCTTCAGACAACTCTACTTAATTCTCTTTTCATTAAGACAAATGAAGGAGTGAAAGTTAAAATTTATTAAGTGACATCTCTGGCACTCAGGTGCCTGGAGTTCTTTACATCTTGTAAATCACATGCCATGTTGCTTATGTGGTTATTTATGTGACAATGTAATAGCTGTATTTTTATGTAGAAAGAATAGGAGTATTTTAGCCAGCTTTTTCACTGCTGTAACTAAAGGATCTGACCAGAACAATTTAAGGAAGAAAAGTTTGTTTGAGAGCTGATGGTTTCAGAGGTCTTAGTCCATAGGCCAGCTCCATTCCTCAAGGATCAAGGTGAGGCAGAACATCATGGTGGAAGAGTGTGGCAGAGGGAAGCAGCTCACATGATGATCAAAAAGCAGATAGGGAGACTCTACTCTCCAGATACAAAATATATACCCGATAGTCATGCCCCCAATGAACCACTTCCTCTAGCCACATTTCACCTACCTCCAGTTACCACTCAGTTAATCCTGTCAGTGATGAGTCACTGATTAGGTTAAGGCTATAACCCAATCATTTCTCCTCCAAACCTTACTGTCTCACATGTGAGCTCTTGGGGAACACCACATCTAAACCATAACAAGGAGCTTGGGTTGTGTGCTAAACTGCTTTGGCTCAGTTACTTTCTATAAGACTACATTCTGGAAACTTGCTATTCATTTATCTGCCGTCTTTCATTTTAAGAATAATGGCTAGGAGTAAGGAGCCTGTTATTTCATAGATTTTTGATATGGATATCAAAAGGAAAGATTACTTATCTGATATTTGAAGAGGTGGCTATAATTCCCTTTGTTTTCCTAAACATGCTGAATTTCTCAAAAGGGGGCAATTGTTATTCAAATGGAATAATTCTCTGTGCTGCTTCTATTACTGCAAGGTGTTTTACATCCTATCTCATTAAATGCCACCAGCACTTTGAACTAACCCTGTACAGTTCCAGTTTCTCCCGGGGAAATGGTAGTGCACATTAACTCCACCTCTCTCCTTGGCTTATTTAGAAGCTTTTAGAATTATCTTTTTATCTGGAGATTTCATCAAGAACTCTCAAGAATTTCAATCAAGAATAAATATTTCATCAAATATTTATTCTGCTTGATGCTTGATAAATGGGTCTTTCAATTTGAAGATTCCTGAATTTCTATATCAAGGGCAAATTTTCTTCTACTGTTTCTTTCCATGGGGCTTTTCCCTTCTCCTCTGTTTTCTCCTTATGGAATTGCATGGGCTAGACCTTGGTCTCTGAGTCTTCCTCATGTCTCTATCTTTTTCCTCATGTTTCTCCTCTCTTTCTCTTTGTGATCAGCATTCAAAGAAACTGTAACTTCTTCCCCCATGCAAGATAATCAAATTTGTCTTCCATTTTTTCAGACTATTTTGTGTATTAGTTAGTATTCTCTAGAGGAACAGAATGAACAGGAGGTATAATTATCAAAAGGGGATTTATAAGATTGGCTTACATGACCAGAAGCCAGATAGTCTACTTTGGCTGTCTGCAGGCTGGAGAGCTGGAAGAACCAGTAGCTGCATAGTCCAAGATGCTGAAGCCTCAGAACTAGAGAGATCAATGATGCAATCTCAGTCTGAGGCCAAAGGCCTGGAAACTCTCTGGAGAATCACTGGCACAGTCCACTTTGGAAGTGTGAAGGAGCAAGAGTCTGAAGTCCTCAGGCAATTGCAGTAGCAATCAAAGACTCATTTAAGAAAAATCGAGCTTTATCTGCTGTTGCTTCCTTGTTCTTCTAAATTTTATTCCATCCAATCCTCCAACTTATTGGACGGTGCTGCCCACACTTAGGGAGGGTCTCCAGTTCAGTTTGCTATACCACATGCCAATCATTCCTAGACATACCCTCATTGACACACCCAGATGCCTCTTAATCATTGGCATCTCTTAATCCAATCAAGTTGACAATTCATATTCACCATTACACTCTGAAATTTTTATTTTTATAATTTGGTTCCAAATTTCATCATATCCTATCTCCCTCTGCCCCCAGCAAACAACATGTTTTTATTTCTATCAGTGCTGGCTTTTCCTGGTGTTAATTAGAATTAAAACTTTTCTTTAAAAATTTTATCTTGAAATAGCTAAGCCTCCCTTGAGATTTGTCCCATTTTTTTAATCCAGTGAAGAGAGAGAAGCAAATATCTTTTCTAGTGCTTATTTCCCCCAAATACCTGGTGATCCTTGCTGGTTAGATCATGCTTGGAAATAAAGACCTAGGATGACTGGTGTAAGTAATGTGCTACATTTCCTTTGTAGTAGTAAGGATCTTATTTCCCTGTGGGTTTCTTATAATGAGAGTAGAACATATGGATTGGAAGATTTCCCTGTAAGACCCCCAAACCCCAAATTGCCATGGCAGGAAAGGATTTACTCCAGGGATAATGAGCGTTGAATGAGCCTCCATGAGTGGCTCTTCCTGTGGGCCTCATGGTCAAGGCCTAATGAAGACAGCGTCTGCATCGACACTGAATCTGTACTGTATCAGCAACAAGACAGGGAGAAGTTTTTTACAGCATTTCCAAAATTTTGGTATTTCTGAACTGTGGCCTGGCTTTTTTGGTTTATTTGTAAGCCTCGTGTCCTAAGTATCTTAGGCTAATATCCACTCAGTTTCACTGAACTGCTTTAGAAGGTAAGTGAGTGTCTTCATCCTGTCACTCCCTGACTGCCATTCACCCCCAATGACTTTTTAGCTTTGTTCCAGCTCAGAACATCAGTTCTTCATCATCCTTCTGCCTTAGGATGATTTCCATCTATACCTGGACATTCTCTCCAAAGATTTGAAAGCCGCATTTAGTCCCTGTCATTTGTCCAAGTAAAATAATCATAAGGTTCTGGGCTTGGTCATCCATTTCAAGTTCATCAGCTTAAAATTGTAACTACAAAACACTATGTTCTGTTACACTAAAACAATCTTATTTCTAAACATTCTGACAAACAATAGAAGGAAAAAAATTCCACTACATCATCCCACGATTATGTAAATTCCTATACAATGTATGTAAATTAGAATCAGTGAGTCTCACTACCATGAGCAATTTCTATTACTATTATAACACTATTATTTGACATTTCTTTTTATTCATGCCTTGAATTAGGGGTATGTGACTAAAAGGAGAGTATTTTAAAGCTATGACTGTACTTTGCACAAGAATGTCACCCAGGGAGAGAATTCTTTATTGGAAATATCTAGGGTTAGATGACACCAGGACTTCAGTGTAAGGAACATTCACTTGTCTATTAGAGGGAAAAGAATTTGGAGCTTCCATTGCAATCCAGGAGGGAAGGGAGGGTTGAAAAGTAGAGGATGTTGGGGAGAGAGATGAGAGCAAGATGGTGAGAGGCTAGGACTAGGTGAATCCGGTGAAATTCCACCGTGGTGGCCATTGATAATTGTAGGTGAACTAAATGTCTCAAGATGACATTTAGCTCCCTGGATTAAATGTTCTTATAGCCCTCTTGTATACCGTAGGCATTCTTGTGATGTAAGTCCCTCATGTATCTTCTTTCACACTATCTTCTGTGAAAATCTACTGATTCATAAGTGTGAGTAAAAATTTTAAACATGAAAATCAAAGAGATGCTGAAAATTCACATCTGAGTTTACTTGCTGCAGTGCAGACCTGGCCTGTGCAGAAACAAGAGCCCAGTAGTTAAGGGAGGATATGGAAGAAAGGATTTGAACCTTTGCAGACCATAAAATTGGCAAGGGTAGGAGACAATTATATCTACGTCTTGAGAGGCAGAAACTGCTCATTACAAATATCTATGTTGTCTGTCTCTTTCTTTCAATCTTGGGTTTACAGAAGGGACAGACAACAACTTCATACCCTCCAATCCCTAACAGAGCTTTACTCTCAGGGAGTTTTCTAGAAATGTCCATCATAAAAATAACAGATTCCAAATTCTTGCAATTGATGTTCAATAGCAACATGTCTATATAGAGGCTCTATTTGTAAGGAAATATTTAGTTAGAAGGTATAATACTAACTTTCCAGTATCTGACATCTTAATAACTAACCATCTTCCTTTTCAATTGCAATAGATAAATTAGAGTTAGCTATTGTTATCCCATTATGATCAAATTATATACACTCACAATTCCAGATACTCAATTGTCAAAAGGATTTCTTCCAATTCTTTATGATCTGTAGTTGCTCTTACACAGAACCTGACAGCCACAGCAGTGGTGGAATAAAAAGTTTAAATTATGTGCCATCTATAGTGGTGGGAAGTCTAGTGAAATATGAAACTAGTTTGGAGATTATGTATTCTTCTCAGAGGCCAACTTTTGTTCAAATGAAATAAAAAATATGAGACAACATTTGCGGTGAAGAAGGTATATACATTTTGCTTTAGCTTTAGCAATAGCTTCATTAAACGTTTATTTTATTTATTTATCTAGTTTATATTCTGAAAAGAGAAATGTCAGTACTTAATTCTGTAAGTACTCTATTTAAAATGCCACCAACTTTATTTGATTTTATGATTGTCTTACTGTCTAAAAAGACATTCCATTGGAGCCACTGTGGTCAAATTGGATCTTAGGTAGTTTTTTAAAATTTAACTTTATTTATTCAAGTTGAGCATACATGACAGCAGAATACATTTTGATTCATTGTACACAAATGGAGCACAACTTTTCATTTCTCTGCTTGTACACAATATAGTTACACCATATGTGCAGTCATACGTGTTCCTCGGATCCTAGTAGTTTTGAAAATGAACTATTTAAAAATTGTTGTCATGTTAAATGATTGCTGTTTAGTTTTAATAGAACAGACCAACATTGAATGTGGTGATTTACCAGTTTAATTTTGTATCATACTCTTTACCCCACAGTGTCCTCTGTTCATTGTCCTCGTTATAGTTTATCAGTCCAGGATAGCAGATGTGAAAAAAAAATGCCTAAGAATACCCCTGTGGTAGACACTCTTCAGAGAGGCTAGTAAATGTGAGCAAATAGTAAATAGTTTTAATGTGGTTTGCTATGTACCATTAAATAACCAAGACATCATTTCAAATGCATAAATCACTAATGGTTACAAGTTAACCAAAAAGTCAAATGTTGGTGTTAGGAACCCAGATATACCACTAATCATGGGTATTTCCTTTGGACATTACCTTTCCAGTCTATTTTCCTCATCTGTAAAATGGTGAGACAGTAATAACAGCGTACCCTGAAGAGCTCTTGAGAGAAATGGAAGACAGAATGTATATAAAGTCCTTCATAAAAAATGTCAGGCATACCTAGTGCTCAAGTTAGTATTACTCATTATATTTCTTATTGGTAGAGAATACAGGAAGACAGAGAATGAGGACACTCCACAGGTGACATCAAATATCCTTCTGAATTTCACCATCAATGTGATTCTCTTACTAAAATACAGAATTGGAACCAAAGTTTACTTGAAAGGATGAAGAGCAAATGATTATAGTAAAGGGAAACAGTTTTCAAGTTGGGCAACTTGCCATGTTAATCTAGAATTTACCTTAGAAATTTCATGATAAAGCATTTTAGAAACTGATCATATTATCACATCTGGAATATAAGAATTGTGGTTCATCTCCTAAGATGTGCAATCAGAAGGATGTATTAGGTATGGTCCTAACTAGAGATAGGAGGCCTATTAGAACTTGGATAACACAGGAGGGTTTCATGAAATGACTAGATCTGTAGACTTCAGTGTGTACTGGTCATTCTGGGGCTTAAAGTAGGGTTGTTACCACCCCCAACTTCAAAGGGACCAAGGACAAGTAGAGTTTCCTGAACAACATCATGTGGTGGGGAGACCTTCATAAATGAACAGTGTCAAGGTGAACTCACATGAAGATGAGAGAAAGAGTACCTTGAGTTCCTCTCCTTCCCCTGGTCTTCCCAGTCTCTATGGGGTTCAACAGCAAGTCTGAAGGTGTCTGTGGTAGTCCAGACAGGTGAGCCTCTTAAGGGGAGAAAGTGGGGCAAGAAGAGTAGATGGAGGCTCTAGAAGCATAGTAAGAGGACCACAGGGCAAAAGTGGCAACAGCAGACTTATGAGTCCTCATATTTAGATATTGCTTAATAACATTTTGGTCAACAACAGACTGCCTATACGATGGTAGTCCCTGAGATTATAAAATTTGCCTGATCCATTGACACTGTAGCTGTCATAATGTAGCACAATGCAATATTCACAGGTTTGTGGTGGTGCTGGTGTAAAAAAAAAATACCTACTGTTCTGCCAGTAGTACATAAAAATAGCACTTAAAATTATGTACTGTACATACTACTTGATAATAAATGACTATGTAGTTGGCTTATATATTTATTATGCTATACTTTTATGGTTATTTTAGAGTATACTCCTTCTACTTATAAAAATATGTTTGCTGTAAAATCCTATGCATGGTACGCTGCCAGTATCCTCACACATCCCATGCTTACCATGTCTCTTGATTGCATCAAGAGGCCACGTCGAATGATTGACCTATCCCACCTGGGCTTTTGCAAAAGTACACTCAAGAGTGTTCTCATAAGAACAAAATCCAATAACAATGCATTTCTCAAAACATACCTCCATCTTCAAGCAATGCACAGCTGTACTTGAATTTTAGCAATCTTAATCCTGTGGCAGCTTGAACCAAAGGAACGTTGGCTAAATTTCTTTTCTGACCGGGTAAGAAAGGCTTTGTGAAGACACATGGAAAGGCCACCAAAAGGGGTATTGTTTCATTTCCTCCTCCACCTATACTCAAAGTCATAATGAAGCAGTTCCATCACTCATTGCTTAATCTCATTAGCATTTCTATTTTTAGGAATGACTTGTGTCACTTCAGAAGGATTGCTGTCATATGAATATTCATTATCATGACCCAAACAACTGTTTGTTCATGAACAGCTGAGACAAGTGCTCTGACTGGCTGGCAAAGTAGGAGACTTTTGCATATTAATTTCCTTGACCTGGAGGTCTGATCTGGAAACACTTGGGACATAGATGTCACAATGGGCTTGAGCACTCAACTCTCTCCTGTTCTGAATTTTTTCATTTATCTCGGAATGATTTCTTATGCCATCTGCTTTTAATCCTTCACATTGTCGCTCTCTGATTCCCTCCTTGGAGGCTTCATTTGCCTCTCTGCAGTTTTAACTTCTAACTTCTAGCTTGCTTACTGCTCTGATAACCTAAGATCTGTATACTCCAACTGGCTGATTAAATGTACTCATGAAGGGGATGTGCTAGCAAATGCTACAGAGGCCAAGAGCCTCAGGTGATTTCTAACACTTGCCCCTGATCATGCCCTGGGCATTAAGCACAGGTGATTAGTACATTATGTTTGCATGCTGAAAGAAAAATAAAATCAAGTTTCCATAAACTTGAGGGTAAGAAGTCCTGCTGGAAGGAAGCAAGGCAAAAATACAAGGTAGCACTAAGTATGGAGAGTGAAATAGGGATGATTTGCAAATGTAAATATGAGGGAAAAAGAAGATGAACCCAATGCATATTTCAGTTTGGATCATAATTTACTCTAATTCCATGGATGTGAGAAAATTTAACATTTCAACCGGAGAAAACTGTAATGAAGGACAGGTTTTGGCAGGGTTTGATCTTTTTCTGATTTGTCAAAATCTGAAAGCCAGAAAACCATCAAAGTAGAAGAGAAGAAACACATGTGTGACAGTTGAGCACTTGAGTCCAGAAGCTGCTGAGCCCATGTAGATTCTTCTGAATTGCAGGTAGCTAAGAGCTAGGCTTGTGTTCTGAGAAAAATATGATCTGTGAACACTCGAGGTGTGTGTGGGAAACTGAACCTTGTGCTGGAAGACAGTGTGCACTGCTCTTGGACCTTGCTAGAAGACACACCTTAGAATTCCAAAGAAATAAAGCCATTTTACATGGTGCACTGGACGAGTGAATGTTCAGATTTTATAACTTGCAGATGAAAGGAACTAGGTGCATATGAAATCTTTTAACTGGCAACATAAGTGTTGCAGGTATATATTATATATTATACGGTGGTCATAAAGTTACTTTGATTTGGAAAAGGACAGGCACACCTTGTTAATGAATTCATCATTTTACTTGCATTGGCCTGTTAGGGTTTGAAAAAAAAAAGAAATCCAAACACAACAGTTCTCATACTGGAGTGATGCCACCTGTTGTTTACCTGTGGAATGTCTGTTGTTTAAACTGTTTTTCCTATAATTAATAAGAATGATGGCATTTACAATTTGAGGTAACACATTGGTATGTTCCATTAACAGATAGTGGGCAACTTGAAACATTTGGTCTAATACCTTTCAGTTACCCTCCCTCCATATTAGGATTTAGGGTAGAAATGAATTGATCAAAGTGTTTATGGAGCTGAGTGTGGGTAACTGAGAAACATCTATTTCTAATAAAAGAAACTGACTCATAGGAGGTAAGATGATGTTCTCCTAGAGGACCCCATTGCCTGAACATCTCACTCCCATATTCCCCACACATTTCAGTGACTTTTAGTGTGAAACAACACTCATATATGTATTGTCCA
The DNA here is from genome assembly GCA_004024805.1 of Geosciurus inauris. NCBI lineage: Eukaryota > Metazoa > Chordata > Mammalia > Rodentia > Sciuridae > Geosciurus > Geosciurus inauris. Next base: position 73,986 of record PVHX01002876.1, read on the forward strand.
AAAGGTAATATGATTTATTTAACCTTGATGCTTCCCTCTTAATAGCTGCCTGTTCAAAGTTAAGTTCTTTATTCTGTAAAAAATTGCCTTATTGTGTTGGGTTTACAATGGCCTTGTGTAGAAAAGGCCAATCAGAAATTAGCTGAACTGAAAGCATTGTTGGTGTTGAGGCCCTTTCCCCCTCTATTCCAGGCAGCGATGATTTGTCCTTGTGCTTGGCACGCGGAATGATTTCATGTAGCAGGATCCTGGCCAACATATGCCAATGTATTCTTAATTAAAATGCTGGCAACTAAACATAAGAATTAAGCAGTACCATACTGGATTACAAATCATATTTGTTATGTTCTGCTTGGCATTACTGCTCTATTTATGAGAAAAAAGAGAAAGACTTGCTAAATGGCTTTGATGGTAGAAGTTACATAGCCATATCTTCTCAAGCAGCATTAATGGCAGTTGTTTCTACCAGTAAAAGGTGCGGACTGTCTCTCATGTCAACACCGCAAAGCAGGCTGGGAATGTACACTGTATAATGTTTTCTTATAAGGATCACTAAATAATTGGTCAAGACTCTGCCAAGTTTCCTTAACTTTGGGACAATGGAAGGAAGCCATTCATAAGCATTGGCTTGGGGAGAAATAATCAACATCTACCATATTAGATGATTTTAATGTATGCTGAGGCTCAACCAAATTCTGTTGGGGCACAATCTGCAAGAGGGCCTGTCGACCCCACTCTACTTTGTTTAGCAGAAGTTAAAAAGTACAGGTTCTAGAGCGGGCTTGCTTGGGTATGAATTTCAGCTCTAACCATAACTAGATAGTTGGGCAATTTTCCTAAACTATTTCTTACTTCCTTATTTTTAAAATGGAGGTAAAAAATTTCATAGATTTTGAATTCAACATGCTAACCCCTGTAAGACACCATTATTTTATGAATTATTAAGAAAGATAAAAATAGCATGTAGTATTGTATTAATCAGTTTTCTGTTGTTGTGACAAAATATCTGAGGTAAATGAACATACATTGAGTAAAGATATATTTTGACTCATGGTTTCAGAGATTTCAACCCCAGTTGCCTTTGGGCTAGTAACAAAGTGGTACATGTTGGTGGGGAGAATATGATAAAAGAAACTGCTCACCTTTTGGCAGTTGGGAAGCAAAGGGAGGGGGAGGAGGAGGGAAAGGCCTTGTGGTCCCAATATTCTGGTCATAGGCACACCCAGTGATCTAACTTCCACTTGGTCTATTACCTCCTGATAGCTACACAGCTAGTGACCAATCCTTTAACAAATAGACCTTTAGGGGACATTTTAGACCCAAATAACAGCAAATACCAAGAAGGCAAACAAGGAAAGTGACAAAATAAGCAGTTCTGACCAAATGTGTGTTTGTACAAGCTATGACAACTACATTGTGGCTGTCATTTGATGGTGCTTGTTAAATGGCCTCTTGTGTAAGCTGTGACCTGATTTATGGGCATGTTAATTGTGGCAATACAAATGTCTTAGGATCCAAGAAATATGATAGTATCTACTTTATAGGAATAAGTGAATTTATACATATGAAGCCTTTAGAAGAGTGTGTGGACACAGTAAGTACCCAAGAAATATGGTTATTAATATTATTATATGTTAGCATTTTCAGGAGAGTATCAAGAGCCTTTATGAGGATTCAACTTCAGTAGCTCTGTAAGAGAAATAAGGAGGAACTATTTTATAACTTGTGACTAGAATGACAATCTAAGGGTTCAGAAGAATGGAAATGACTTTGTAGTATAAGCTTCCTATAATTTAGTGGAATGCATAATTCTATATAATGACTGTACATGATGCTGCTGAAATGGGACCCCAAGTGTCTGGTATCAACTTTCAAGGTCTCTCCATTAAGACGACAGTACGTGGACAGGAGTGATTAGGCCCAGCTGAGATCTCACCTTGAATGAATCCTCTTGTTTGTGAATAATACCTTCTCACTATTATCCTTTTAGAAAGCAGCCTGGTCCAAATTGATCTCTTCATCGTAATCAAATTCATGTAAGGATGTGGAGAATTCTTAATCTCTGTCATGGTTGAAGCCCCAAACTGAGTCAGAAATGGTTTCTGTTTCATCTAGACTTTATCAGCTGTGTATCTATCATCCTCTCTTTGCGTAAGCTTAATTAGTCTTTCTTAGCAATTGGTCTGAGATTCTTTCTATGATGGTCAAAATGATTTTGAAGGTCTTTCTTTGACTTTTAAAAGAATCAATTTTCTTCAAATGTGAATTTCCTTTCTTTTCTCTTTTCTTCTCCTTTCCTCCTTTCTTCATTCCCTCTTTCCTTCCCATTCTCCTCCATGGAAGATTACTGAGAAATCCTTTCCCTCAGATTTGCTTTTTGTTTACACTAGAAATATGTTCAGTACCTGCAACCAGGGCTAAATGCTATTACCTCAGAAAAAAGTCTCTATTTCCGAGGGTACTTTTATTTATGTTTTCTGGCCCATGACCTGTGGATTATAAAATAATCCACAATGCATCAAAGCCAATTTATGTAGCTGGGAAAAGCCTTCATTTGTTACATTATTTTATAAATGTAATGACTGGAAACTTGTTTCTGTGGCTTTATTTACCATATCTTGACATGTGGAGCCAAAATTCTCTATTGGAATTCAGAAGCAAGAGAACAGAGTGTCTACTTGCACATAGTCTTTTACGGCATGGAAGGCTTTTGCTTGGCTTTCTCTATCAGTGTTCAGACCAGTAGCAGTTTATTCCTATTCCCAAATATATTAAATATAATACTATTTCTTGGCCCAAAGAAATTAAAATAAATTAAAATGAAATGAAAGGACCATTTTTATTGCTACACAGTATCTGAGAACCAACTGGTAGAATATTTTTGCATCTTGGTCAGCACAGTAAGCTATATCAAGTTTCAGACTTCTAATTGTATTTACTGCAGTTGTATTTAAAAAGTAACTCCTAACCGTCAAAATAATACAATGTCTAAGTGGAGTTCTTGAATTGCTGTAATTACACCTAAACAGATTCAGTGATCCGTGATGAGGTACTGGCCCAGCCAAATGAAGAAACATGTCAAGAAGTACTTAAATCGACTCTACAGAAAAGATTTGAGACACTGAATAGTTCTGACTGCGAAGAAGGTATCTGAAACTTCAGAGTCAAACTCTTTTTCAAAACAATTATTTCATACTAGTTTGCATACTAGCAAGTTCCATGTCCAAAAGCACATTCTTTTTTTCCTTTTGAGAGATTTGAAGTATGGTATAATACTTAGCAGGAAGAAAATACAAAATTGAAGCCAATCTGTCTAGCTGGGGAAAAAGCTGCATTTGTTACTTAAATTATTTTTAGAGTTTTCTTCCTGTAAAAATTATTGGAATACAAAAACAAGGAGTGGCCAAATATTGGGAAACCATTTTCAATTGACTTGAGCAAATGTTTAACAAGTAAGTGGCCATGAAGCAGAATGAGGGAAATTGCTAAACAATTTAAAGAACAGCAAGAAAACAATAGTTGAGGGGATTTGATTTTTGGAAAGATTTCCAAATTGACAGTAATCCACAGTCCAGCTGACCTTCACAGCTCAGAGGCTTAGTAAGAGAGGGTGAGGAGATAATTAGTTGTATGAGGGAGGAGCAGAAATTGGAAGAAATCGCTTTTCCTTGGCTTTGAACCCATTCCCTACACCAAAAAAGGAACACAAGGCCAAGTAAGGGTACAGGTTTCTAGAAAATGGTAATATTTAGAGACAGGGAAAATATCCCACTCCTCCTGGTAGCCTTGTGATGTTACAAATCTTGGACCCACTGAACAGAAAGGGATAGAAACACCTTTTGATATAAGTTAGATTTCTTATAAATTATTTGTTCAGTCTATAATGTTGACGAGTTCCTTCTCCATTGGCCCTATCCATTGTGAATGCTTAACAGTAGGAAAGAAAATTGTAGCAAAAGGTTTTAAAGAAAGGAAACAGATTCAAAGATTTTTGAGAAGTCACAATGTAGGGAGTTTATACATAGTAGTGATAAATAATAAAAGTAAACACTTTAAAATAATAAGTAACCTCACAAAGGATATGTTGATATTTATTAAGATACTACTATGTGTCCAACACAGTTTTAAATTTTCTCTGTCTTCAATCATTGCACACACATAATTACCATAGAGGTAGGCACTTTTATTATTCCTATTTTACCAGGAAAGCCACTGAGGCATAGAAAATTTGGACAGCTTACCAAAGTGACTTGACACCTAATAAAGCCAAGATTCACAAACTTGCTCCAGAATCTATGTTGTCAATCACTATCTTCTTCCCATGCTAGTTCCACAAGCAAACTTTTAATTCTAAAAGAAACATCTGTGAATACCTTTATCCCTCAGATACATTTATTTTGTAATTCATTTAAGTATTGGCTTTCTTAAATAACTTGGCTATTGAGATGTAAACTGATACCACTGTCTAATTTGACTACTGTGGGCTGGATACCAGAGATGGTTCTGATCAATTAAATTTTTTCTAATTATAATAATACTTCATATTTGCCTTGAATATAAAGCTTGCTTATTTATTTACTTTATTTATTTATATGATAGTAGAGACTAAACCCAGGGTGCTTTATCATTCCATCTTTTTTTCCTCCCAATATTAAGACAGACGTATTCTAAGTTGCTGAGACTGGCTATGAACTTGGGATCCTCCTGCCTCAGTCTCTCAAGTTGCTGGGATTAAGGATGTGCACCACTGTGCCTGGCTCAAGCTTGCTTCTGGATTCACTGCAATATCAATCTGAGCAGTATTATCACATATACCATGCATGGGCCTGTTGCAGTACATAGAGTCATGGGTTATCCACGAAGAGACAGAAAGGCAGCTTTACCTTCTGTTAAGGTTCAAGTTGTTAAACAATAATTCCACAAAGCAGGAGCAACATCTCCTGGTTCAGTGATATGGAGCTATTCCATTTCACTGAGGTCTACACAAAAAGATTTTGAAGTGAGATTTTGAAAATGAGATTTACAAGTGGGCAGGTATTGGATGGAAACTGGAATTGAGAAAGAATAGGAATAATAGAAAGAGGACAAAATATCAAAATAGACCATATGCCTTCAATTTATTAAGCACAGATATCTCCACAGAGGAGTCAGAGATAGGGCTACATTTTCACTGCAATGAAAGGGGCCACTCTGTTGCTTGGTCTCTTTCTAGTTTAATGGCCGTCTGCCATTCTAGGGAAGGTGTATTGGTCTCTGAAGAGGAGAAAGGCTTTGAGTTTTTCAACTGAATGCAAATATACTGAGAAAGAAACTGGATTTAAAAATAAATGGAAAAAATTGATGAGTATAAGAAAATCAGAAGCTATGATTTTTTTTCTTATGGATTCTACCTTTTTATGCTTGTTCCCATCACCCAAGGGTGACAGTAGAAGAGGGGGCAACTGGGTTGGTGAGAGGGTGATGGGCTACTCCTGTAACCCTTCCAACTGCTGTCTGGTCAGTGTGTGTGTGTGTGTGTGTGTGTGTGTATCTAAATATAGACTGTGTATAGATTTTTGTATTATCTACAGCCAATAAACTGGGTAGATTACACTATAAAAGGTCTTTGGTATGAGATGAAACACATATAATACTCTACTGAAATACCACAAGTTAAAAAAAAAATTTAAAGCTCTAAAACATAACTAAAACAACCCAGAAAATTGATTAATGTATAACTTTAAGGGCAAATGGCTAAGAGGCAGCCTATCCAATTCACAATGCTAGACACCAAGGTATTCTTTGGATGGTTTCTGTGGACTAAAACTGTCTGTGGAATTTACCAAAACATAATAGGAATGGTAGAGTAAAATTAAGTATCTTTATACTCAATATTTTTCAATATGAGGCACAAAAATAAAAATTTATACTTGTGTCTTTATCTTAAGATATAAAACACTGCTGACAGAGTTAAAGCTCCTGGGTAATGCTTACAAATCACATTTTTCTTATCTCTAAGTTTACTATTATCTAGAATTTAACATTTGTCATTCTCATGCATTTCTCTATATTCTTACTTTATCTGTAGGCTTGAGATAGTACTGCTTTGCAAATGTAACTTCAAATGAATACATTTGTTCATCTGATTTGTGTGTACTTTGTTTCCAACTTACTATTTTTTGTTTGCTATTATTAGTGAGTTTCAGATATCCAGATACATACAGCTCTAGTTCATTCATTGTATGACTATATTATAATTTAATTTTTCTATTTCCTTTTTAGTGAACACATATTTAGGTTCTTTCTAGTTCTTTGAAATAATGCTTATACACTCTTATGTATGTATCCTTATATTCATGAACAAAAGTTTCTTCTAGGTATATGCATAGGAGTGGAATTCAGCTATGGAATTATGAAACATATTATTGAGACACTGTTCTAGGCCCTGGGGACACAAGAAAGAGTAAAACAGATAAAGACATTCAAAGGCATTCTAGTGAAGGAGATAGATAATTAAATAATTAAAGTAAAATGTACAGTGCATCACATGGATTCTATGGAGAAAAACATAACAGAGGGTGAAAAAAGAGAGTGGGGTGGCCTGTTCTTTTACATAGGTACTTACGCAAGGTTATACTCTGAAGGTGATTTTCAGGAGAGATATTAAAGAGATGAAGGAGAATTAGAGGAAGAGAATCTCAAAAAGAAGGAATGGAAAGGACAGAGGTCCCAGATGGGAACATGCCTGGGACAGTAGAGGTGCAACAAAGACTCACTCTCAGGGAAGAATGGCAGGGGATGAAATCAGAGAGACAAGGCCTTATTCATACCTGTAAGGACCAAGGTACTAATTCACTCTACCCTGAGTGAATTAGAAGTGTTGTGTTGTGACCATGATTTCATTAAAGAGAATTATGGGAGGTGCTGAGTAGACTCTGATAAGTGGAAATGCAAGCGAGGAGCTCTATTAGAAGGCAATGCAAATATTGGAGAGAAAGGTGGTGGTGGCTTGGATCAGACCCTCATCAGAGGAAGTGATGTGATGTGGACAGATTCTGGATATATGAAAGACAGAGCCAACTGGAGTTCTTGGATAGATGGAAGTATGGTGTGAGGAAAAGAAGAGTCAAGGGCAACTCTGTGTTTTTTCCTTGAATAGCTGGAGGGAGGGCTGTCTTTATGGACATGGAGAAGACATGTAAAAAGAGGTTTGTGGAGGAGAGGAAAATCAAAAGTTCAGTTTTGGCATATTAAATTTGACTATTAAGTATCTGAGTAGAGATGTCAAGTAGTCAAGGGTTAGTGTACATACATCTTAAACTTACTGTGTGTCATAAAATTGGTCCCCAAATTACTTGTACCCACTTACATTTCATGTTGCAGTAGTGACACACGTATTTAAGATTTTTTTCCCATATTGATAATTTGATAGTGCTAGCTGATATTTTTATTATTGACTATGTTCTTCTATTTATTTATTTATTTTGCAGTGCTGGGATTGAACCTGGGGCCTCGATCATGATGGGCAAATGTTCTACCACTGAGTTGAATCCCAGCCCTGACCATATTCTCTAACAATAGTACATCTGTATCTTAACTTTACAAGCACCTAATATTCATAACCTAGTGGTTAGTGGTGTTATTTGTATATTTCCCAAAGACAACATAGTCAATAAACGGACTCTACCACATCCTGATACTTTTAGTATGAAAAGTGAATAGATGGCTTATTTTTATTGTTATTGTCTTTGAAGAAATGGAAATTTCTACAGACAGAGTTGCATAGATTTGATCTGAATAATCCTGTTGTTTTGGCATTTGATGATGATCAAAGTCTTCCTAATGTAAGCTAATTGAAGGCATTGGAGGGGCAGGGTTTTGATTATAAAAATAAAGAATTTAATTAATTTTAATTACATATATTAAATAAAACTTTATAAGGCTAATAATGATGACCTAAAAGGCATCTTATAATTAGTTATGAGTAACTGCATTTAGAATATTAAAGCACATGCTTGAACTTTGCTGGATTTGACTTTTACTGCAGTAGGTGGGTGTTTAAAAATGTTTTATGTTTTTTCTTTTGTATATGCATACATTTGCTTTACAGTACAATCTGAATATAAGGATATGTTTGGATCCACCACCGTTAATTACTGGGAATGCTTTGTTTTATTTGTAAATATTTGGTGTAGAATATGCACTCCATTTTTAAAAGTTGTTTTTTGTTTTTTGGTTTATGTTAACTGACCAAGAATAAACATCAAGGGCAATGGCTTTGTTTTTTTTCCCCCATATGGAAAAATTTCTAGAAATTTTCATGCTACTATTTTCATTGAAAATATTTAGAAAATGAATTCCATGCCTATAAGAGTTTCATAGGGGGCAGCTCCACTCATTTCCCTTTCTGGAGGTTGTCAACAAGGCAGACACAATGAGTAGGCCAGCAGTGATAGCAGCTCGGTCTTCAGCCTTAGAAGAGCAGGGTCCAGAATCAGAAGACCTGAGTTATATTCCAGGCTCCATGACTGCTTAATTATTTCTATGTTACTTGGCACATCTTTTTACAGTTTTACATCTTGGTCTTCTTATATTCAAGTGCTTAAAGACATTAAACCCCTTAAATAATAATATATTTAAAATATTTTTTAAAGTGTAAACTGAAAATATAGGCTTCCTTCTTATAATACTTTAAGTGATTTTGAACTAAACATTTTCATGAATTTTTTTTATCAACTCACAAAAGTTGAGCATGGAGAGCACAAGGGAGGGAAGTGACATCAGGGTCTTTATGCTGTTCTGAAGTAGCATGTGAGAAATATGGAATATTAGGACACACTCAGAGGAACAAGTGAATTCTGGCCTGGCTTGTTTTTGTTTAATATATATAATAAAAAGGGATTTATTAGATTGGCTTATTGATTATTAGATTGGCTTATACAACCACAGAAGCTGGATAGTCCACAATGGCTGTCTGCAGGCTGGAAAGCTGGAGAAACCAGTACTCAGTACAAGAAGCTGGAGCCTCAGAACAAGAGGGATTAACAATGCTCCTCCAGTCCAGGACTGAAGGCCTAGAAACTCTCTGGAGAGTCACTGGTCAGAGTCTGCTTTGAAAGGTAAAAGAGCTGGAGTCTTATGTCCTTGGACAATCCCAGCTGCAATCAAGAACCCATTCAAGAAGAATTGAGCCTGTGGCTGCTGCTGCTTCTGTGTTCTTCCAACTTTTTCATCCATTCAAGCCTCCAACCTATTGGACTGTGTTACCCACACTTAGGGTGGGTCTCCACTTCAGTTTGCTTTCCCATATGCCAATCATTTCTAGAAACACCCTCACTGAGACACCCAGAAGCCTCTTAATCTTAGGCATCTCTTAATCTAATCAAGTTGACAATTCAGATTAACTATTACAGTGATCATTCAAATTGTTAACAAATAATTTTCATATCATTTGAATATAACCTAAATGCATATAACTTCAATTATTATCCACCAGTTCTTCTCTCTTTTGTTGAGATTTTGTTGGATATTCAATAATAAAAAAGAAAACCTTTTTCTGTTCTGTTTGTGCTTATAACTAGTATTTGCATGATGTGGAAGGGTGAGTGACTACATATAAAGTAGAAATGCTTGAAATGTTTGGCCTGGCTTCTCCCTACAATTTCCCTCCTCCTTCTCTAAATTTATCTGCACTTATTAGTTTGGTTATGCTCTGGGTTCTGGACCAAATAGTCTCAATTTTATCCAAATGTAAGGATCTCTGGACAGCAGCTTAGTAACCTAGCTACATCAGTCTAGCAATCTGCTTTCCTATTCTGGGGCCAGCACAAATTTATTCACTGAAATCTTGCATCATCTCATCAGAACTCAGTCTCTACTTCCTGTCCTTTTCCTGTGTTCTTCTGAAGCTATCGTCCTGGCTTTCACTTGCTTGAACTCCTGAGGGGTTGTTTCTTCCTGTGCTTCAGCCCCTGCATCTGAATCCTGACACATGCTGCCATAATTGCCTGGGGTGCATTCCTTTTGGGTAAGACTGAACTTTTCCACTGGCCCATCACCCAGCTCCCAAGCTCCTCACTTGCAGACTGCCCAACACTGAATGTCTCCACATTTACGAACCAGAATCTATTAGGGCCTTGCTTATTGCTTGTTCCAGATTCCCCTGACATCCTCTTGCCTCTCCACAACTCTGTTTACTGCTTCTGAGATTTTAGGAGGTGGCCTGTCAGTCTAAAAAGTCTCTCTTACATCTGGGTCCTGAGTCAGGTTCTAATGCCCCAGTACAGGACCTTTTTATGAGTTTTCTTCCTTATTCAAAATTTCCTTCAAAGATTTTCTCTTAAGACTGTTAGTACCTCTCATGTAGTCAAAAGACTTCAATGTCCTTAGTTATTTGCTGTATGTCCAAATATACAACAGAGATGACCAAGATCTTTGGAGCAGAAATTAAGAAAACTCAGTGTAACAGGGGAGGGAAAGGGAAGGTTCTCATGAATGAGAGTGATTAAATTATGTAATATGCACATATGAATATGGCATAATGAATCCCACTATTCTGCATAATTATTATGCACCAATAAAATAAATTAATTAAAAAAAGAAAACTCAATGTGCATGTATACTCCGTCTCCAAACCAAACGAAACCAACCCAACCCAACCCCAAACTAACTCTAAAGGATACACAAATGACAGCTTACTTTAAATAATGAAACATTTTATCAAAGATTTAGTGACTCTAGAAGGGCACAGTTTGCACTGTCTAATGAATATTAGTCATTGATTTTGGTATGCTGGGAGATGACAAGAGAAAATTCATTAATAATACTGTAGTTATTAACTAAATTAACACCCCACTGCCCTGATAAAAGGGACCAAAGCATGATTTTTGATGGCTCCTAGAATTAGCAAATGATGAAAGTGAACTTTAACACAGAAATTATGGTCTGCTCACTTGAATTCATTCTTTTTGTGATAGATTAATTGCTTTTTGTCATTTTTGACATGGCAATACTTTTGGAAGCAGCTGTTTTGCAAGTAAATATAGATGGAACCACATGCAGTTTGAAAACTTGTGAAACTGTTTTGAGTGACATGTGAGTATATTTTTAATGAATTATTTTTTCAAGATTGGTGGGTTTTTAAAAACCTTAACAGAATCTGAAAGCTATACTCAGTTTTATTTCGATCAAAGGTGAAATGATAAGAAAAACAAATTCTTCTGGAGAACATATACAGAATTCAGAATGATGTAGCTAATTAAATGAATAGATTAACAAGTTTTTTACTGCCCTCTGCTGTTAGTTTCTAAAAGAAATAGAGCAAAAATGACAATAAAAACTGAAAAAGGAAATTAGTTGAGCAAATTAGTTGGGAAAAAAAGAAATTGCCTGCCTCTCATTATACCACTTTTCAGCCACTAACTGTGAGGCTTACTTTATGCTTAGAAGAAATGATTTGTAAAACTAAGAAACCAACACTAGCAAAGTACAGATTAGCAGACATAGGGTGAAAAGTATAAAGTTTGTGTTTCATGAAATACTGAGAATAAGGAAATATCAATGTTTCAATTTTTAGCCAGTGATGTCTAGTTTACTATTTATTCAAAGCATATTCTTTTGACTTTGCTTTTTTATATTTACATAATGTAGGTAAGGCATTCATCATTAATAAAAGCAAAACTTGAAAACTGAATGAATGCTTATTTTCGTAGCATAATCTTGACTTGAAATGCTGCTTGCATTTTGACATATGAAATTGAGATATGAGAAATAATAAAGATAACAGGTAACACTAATATAGCAGTTACTAGGTGTGAGACACTGTTTTTTTTCCACGTTATTTAATTCAACCACCATAAAAATAGAATGATGTTAGAATTATTAGAATTGCCTCTTTGTAGATGAAGAAACTGAGTCAAAGAGCGCTAAAGCAACTTGACTAAGGTGATGTTGCTGGTAAAAGTAGAGTCATGATTGGAAGCCCCGTAATGTGACTCTAACTTTTTGCACAGGAGAAGGTATAAACTCTGCAATTAAAGAGGTGGGATTTCAACGGCGAGGGGCTAGGCAACTCAGTGAGACCCTGTCTCTACATAAAACACAAAATAGGGCTGGGGATGTGGCTCAGTGATCAAGTGCCCCTGAGTTCAATCTCCAGTACCAAAAAAAAAAAAAAAAGAGGTGGGATTTATAGAGACTTCAATGGGCATGGTGGTGTGAGATAAAAATGACCAGAGTACACGCATGTCATTCTACCTTTTGTCACACCTGTGCTTCAGTGACCACAGCTTGTGTGCGAAGAACTGACCTGTAGTGCTCCAGTGCCTATCTTTTCCAAATGTATGCTGACTTCCTTCAGGCCTTGGACTGCATTATCTGTTTGGGGCTTATCTTATGGCTGGCTTCTGTACACCTTTGCTTTTCATCTCTGTACCTCTAGACAACTGCTAATTCTAGTAACACTTTTGGTCATCTTCAGTGACTCATTTTTCAAATATACATACTTCTTTTCACAACACTTCAGATAAGTCAGTTTCACACTAAAAGTTTCCCCAGCTACTATTAGTTCCAGAATCCTATACAGCAACCTGCTTGTGTTCCTTTTTGCATGTATGAGTCCTTTATCCTTTCTCTGAAAGTGGCCCAAATGGTCCACAACAACAGAAATCTCCTGCCAGGGGCACCCAGTCCTACTAGTATCTGCAATTTGGGATGCTTTGCCATGAAAGTACCTAATAAAAACTCTACCTCTGTGACCAAAGGGCCAACCACTCAGGAAGTCTCTCCTCCTCCCACATTAAAGGAAACCCCAACGTCCATCAAATCATTTGATTTTCATAATAAAAACTTCTTACCTGACTCGAGGAGGTGGGTTTCCAGTGACTCTGCACTCCAGATAAACTCTACTTCCTTCCGCGACTTCTTGGCTCCTCAGCTTTTGGATGAACCGGGGCGCGGTGGGGAAGTGGAGTGCCTTTTGGGGCTGTGGGTGAGAGATGGTGCTACTCTGCCTGGCCAGGTCCTGGTCTGTCTGGTGACCGTGCCTGGCTTCCGGGAACTTGACCTCTGCTTCCACGTCCTGTTGGTCTTCCGTGGGGCTCTGGCTGGCTGAGGCACTCATCAGTGCCAATGGCTGATTTTTAGGAGACAGATACCCACTGTCTGGGGACGAGGATTCCCCGTTGGGGCTTCTGTTCCTTGGCTTTGCCGCTTCTCTGAATATGGATGTCAGCTCTTCTATGAAGTTAGCTGCCTTGTCGCACAGCTGGCTCTGGGGGCCAGCCTTACTTTGATGTACAGGTTTGGGCTTTGCAGTTGTGCTGGGGGCCTTTGCCCCTCGCTTCTCTGCCTTTCGGAGGCTCCGGATATAGCTGGGACTGGCGAGCAGAGGGGACACGGTGGGCTTCCTCCTGGAAGCAGGCGAAGCGACAGTCTCCGTTCGTTCTTCTACCAGGACAGGTGTTGGCCTGTTCTCCTGAGGTTTTCCTGAGGAGTTCTGGTTGCCCGATTTGGTCTCCTTGTGGGAAGGATGTTCACGGAGGCTTACAGGAGAGGTGTTGAAAATCCTTGAGATCTCCTTTTCTGAGTCGAAATCTTCTATCTCAGAGTGGGCTATGGCTCTCCGGGCCAGGTCAAGGCTCTTATTAATCTCTTCCTGGCTGAGAAAAGCAGATAGCCCTGGGGAGAAGTCAGCATTCTTGCTTTCTTCCTGTACGTCTGATAAGGAATCATAGAAGGAGTCATGGGAGGAAGTCTCTGACATATTGGAATAGCCTTCATACACCCTTTGCATTCAGCAGGGAGGCCGGAGGCACTGGAAACCTGTTTTCTTCTTGTGTTCTGCAAGACAACAGGATTATCATTAGTACTAATCATTTGTTTTCCTATTTTTTTTTCATAATGCTACTCATCTACAAATTGAAACTGTAAAGTGAACAGACATATCAGCTTTCTCGATTCCATGAGTTGGAAGAAAGGGCATGCTCACCCATATTTATCATTTATGATTTTAATTTAACATATGCTCTTCTGAGTGAGTATCAAGTGTCTCAATAACCCTATTGAATAATCCAAGAGGATGATGCTGCAGTGGAACTATCTGAATGGCAGGGCATTCTGTATTTCTCACAGATCCCTTTTCCCACCCACTTACCTGGCTAAAGCTCTCATTTCACTTATGTTGTGCAATTAGTAGCATGTTATATTTTTAGTAAGACTGCTCATCTGACTCTGAACAACAAAATATATTAAAATGATTCCAATTTTTCATTTGTTTTGGATTTCAGTGAAAATCCATACTTTATGTCCCATCCTTTCCTTGTGTCTGTCGAGTCACGTTCTTTCATATTCACTCATTCTACCTGACTCCAGGAGATATTAATAACCACTTAGGAAGTTTTAGGTGCTAAAGGGACAGCTTTGTTTCACACCAGGGGCTTGTAAACTTTCTTTTAAGGTCAGACAGTAAGTATATTTTATTTGCTTTATGGCTATAGAGTCTCTCTTATAATTACTCTACTTGCTGTGGTAACATGAAATCAACCATGATTATGTGCCAATAAAACTTTATTTATGGACACTGATATTTGAATTTTATATTATTTTTAAAAGTTGAAAAAGAAGTTTCTTTCTTTGGTTTATTTTACAACAGTTTGCAAAATGCAAAAGGCATTCACGGTTTTCAGACTGTAAAAAGAAGGAAGTAGGATGATTTTTGCTCAGGGGTTGAGGTTTGCTGTCTCTTGATCTAGAATGATGACATAGTCCTTATGTTCAAGGAGTTAAAAGTCATGTGGGGTGGTAATGTGGGGGGGATGAGGAGAACATGGAATAAATTATACAGAATAGTATAAAACATTGATTAGACTCCCAAAGAAATCCCAGAACTATTAGAGCCTAATTTAATTTTGAAGGACATATGAAAGAACTCTGTGCTTTGCATAGAATGTTGATATGGGAGCATCATCAGAATTAAATAAAAGTTGTTTCATTATCTGTAAAATAATTGGGCATCAATTTAAATTCTACTGTTATTTTGAATCAAATATTGTGAGGCAATGACTCTCTTGTTACTGTAAGTGCTGTTTTTTTCTATATACTTCCATAGACTAATGGGGAGAAAGATCTAGAAAAACTCAAATGATGTTTTCCTCAAGACTGAGTCCAGAAGTCATTAAAGGGAACTTTGTGGACACAAGGAGCTCAACTTTATAAAGTATGTCAGGAATCATGAGTGAACCTGGTAGGACATTCCCCAGGAGTTGTGTTTTAAGAGGGCTGACTTAATCTGCTCATTTATAAGCAGCTTCCTATCTAGAAGTCTCTGATCTCAACAAACACTCTGCAGGAGTTAAGGGGTGTTCCAGAAATCTGTCTCAAGAATCTACCCATCAGATAGGATGCTGTGACTCATAGACTGTTATTTGATAAAATAGAAGTCATTTGATAAAATACCCTAAAGCTCAGTATTAACCTACCATATCTTCTTTTGTTGAATATTGGACTGTTGTCTAGATGTCTTTCTGAATTCCAAATTCTCTACATGGTAGTCCTACTCTACCTACTAGAACCATATTTCCCATGATTCTTCAAGTAAATTCTGTAATTCTGTTGGAATGATCTTGTCACGCTCATCCTCCTTTATTAACTCAAACATTACTCTTACTCTTGGTTCTGCCTGTGCTCCAGGATGGAACCATCCTAACTGCTCTTTGATTGTTCAAATATAGTCCATTTATGGAGAAAAGTTGTATTCAGTACATTTTGAACACTTGAATATGTTTTGTTCATGAGAAAGAGTTAAAGTATAATTTTGAAAAGGAAAAATCATGAAGAACATAAACAAGTATCAAATAAACATGCATTCAAGGTTTTAATTAATTATGTAATAATGAAACCAATAAGAAGTCACAGCCATTTCAAAGAGGGCTCTGAAGAACAGACATATAAGTAGGCAACTAGAAATGAATTTGCTAGTAATTTCGTAACTGGTTAATATCTATCAAGTAATAAAAAGTAATGTTTAAAATCATTTATGCTAGGAAAAAATAATTTGTATATCTGTGAACAAGTATAATTTGTATTGTTATCAGATTTCTACAATTTACAGAGTTGTCAAATTGCCTAGGTAATAACAATGAAAGGCACAGACCCCATAGGGTCAGATGACCCTGGAAGATCAACCACAGCCCATCTAGCATTTCAAAGAGACTTCAGTATTATTTTGTCTATTTTCAAGTCATTTATAGTTTGTCCTGAGAAGGCAGGTTGGTCTTTCAGTACAGAGTTCCTATGCTCTGTCAGAAGACATGGTAGATAACACTAGGAGAAGCCAAGGATCAGAATCAAAGCTTACAACATGTGAAGAGAAGCAGGATTGGACAACACCAACCTCCAAGAGACATGATGGGAAGGGAGACGCCCCTGGGCTGAATGTGTGTTTGTATCCTGAAGGCAAAGCCAACTGTATTATCATTTCTTGCAAAATTTATTGTTTGGAAGAGAAGCCACTGAGTTTTTTTTTTTTTTTTTGGCCTGAAAGAATTTCAGTTTTTGTATTGAGCTTTGTGCTCAAAGAGATTGAATAACATTTTGTGTTCCACCACGCCCAAAGAAAGCTGAGCTAAAAATCCAAGTAGACAATTGGAACAAAATTATCGATTCTTTAAGTGAATAACTGGAAACATCAACGGAGATAGATGTAGTCCATACATAAAAATTACCCATTTGAAATGGATTATGGAGTATCTATTACATGCCCAGTTATATGCTAGGGATGGGGATATAATTCAGAAAAAGATCAAATTTTTGCCCTCATAGAACTTAGCCTATAAGGGCTACAATTAAGTAATACATGCATATGATTTAGTGTATCACATGCTGTGATGAGAGAAAAACAAAGTGCTGTGAGAGCACCTGGAAGGGACAGAAAGGTTAGCATCAGGCAAAGTTTTGTAAGAGAAACAAGTATGACAGAATGATACTTGGCAATTGATTGAATGCAGAGATGATGCAGAGGCAGGATTACAGATTTCTTACTTAACAAGAAGATGGACTGTGCTATTACCTCACATACTGAAAGTGGAGGAACAGGCTTTAAGGAGAAAAAAAAAAGCTTAATTTTGATGTGAGCCTTTTGCATTTGAGGGACCTCTGGTATTGATTTCCAGGAGGCAATGTGAGATGCTGGTCCAGAGTATAGGAGGCGGGAGAGCAGAGCTGGGCTGGGAATTGCTGGCCTGTGGGTGGCTCTTTAAACCACAGGGATGGATGAGGCTGTCGAGGAAGAAAGAGGGAGTTAGGAAAGGAATCCTCCAGAGCTCTGGAGGAAAACCAGGAGAGTGGGTGTCATGGAAATTGGCAAAGAAATGTCTCACGAAGGAGGGAATATCATTTTGACTCCAGCAACTGGGAACATTTAGCACCACTGGCAACAGCAGTCTTGGTGTGTGTCTCAGAGATATAAAGCAGACTGCTATAAAAAGAAAAGAAAGTATAGATTGCAAGTCCAGTTGACTGCGTTGAAGTTTGAAGAAAGGAGAGACATGAATGAGTGGTAGGACAAAAGGGTGGAATCTAGCCAAGTTTTTTACTTTTTTTTTTTTTTTCAGGATGAGGGCACAGGAAGGCGCTTCAGTGCTAATGGAATTAAAGAGGCAGAAGCTGAAAGTGTAGGTAAAAAAAGTGGGGAGGTAAGTGCCCCACTGGGATTCAATTCCCTGTATAAAAAAAGAAAAAAAGTGGGGATGACTTGTAGCCCAAGTCCTCACAGGCGTGAGAGTAAATGGGATATTATAACACAAATGGGATAGGGTGCGCTGTTCTTCCATTGTCAAAGAAAAGTAATAAAGTTGTGTGTGTGTGTGTGTGTGTGTGTGTGTGTGTGTGTGTGAGAGAGAGAGAGAGAGAGAGAGAGATGTCTAGATAAAATTTATTTTTGAAAGAAAGGAGAGCCCTTGTCTTGAAGCGGTTTTGCATTTGGAAGCTTTTGAGGACAGGAGACAATTTGAAGTATTTGTACATGGTCATTAATCTGTGTGATTGTGCAGTTCTCGCCAGCAGAGCTCAGCCGTCCAGGTGAAGGTGTGCAGATAGATGATCCAGGTTTTTGACAGGTGGGAAAGATGGAGGGGAAGTAGGAAACAGTGTTGAGATATCAGCAGGGAGAGGTGGGCTCTGAAATCTATGCAGGACTGGAATTT
This sequence comes from Geosciurus inauris, assembly GCA_004024805.1. NCBI lineage: Eukaryota > Metazoa > Chordata > Mammalia > Rodentia > Sciuridae > Geosciurus > Geosciurus inauris. Next base: position 92,165 of record PVHX01002876.1, read on the forward strand.
TTAGGTAGGAGTTTGAACATACAAAAGTTACAGGACTGAAGACCCAGTGGAAGCATAGGACAAGTGTGGTGAGAACAACTAAGTGAGAAATCCAAAGGGATGTGTTCAGATAGTGAAATTCTGAATCGAATACTTTAGAGGTAGAGTTTCTGATTTCTGACTTCAGCTCTAAAAAGTAAAATTTAATTTTTTTAATTTAAATTTTTAAATAAAATATAAGTTTTCAATTCTGCAAATATTTCAATGAAATTGCACCAAAATAGGCTGGAAGTCATCATCTAGAGCTTATATTAATTATTATATTAATAAAACATAATCATATCCTTATAAAGTAATTATAAAATTACATATTACAAAAGTATATGACATACTATATACTTAAATTTTTAAAAATTTAAGTTAGTTACACATGACAGTAGAATGCATTTTGACATATCACACATAAATGGAGCACAACTTCTCCCTCTCCTTAATTGTATTTGATGTAGAATCACACTGATTATATAATCATATATGCACATAGGGTTATAATATCTGATTCATTCCACTATCCTTCCTACCCCCATGTGTCCTCCCCTCCCTTCATTCCCCTCTGTCTAACCCAAAGTATTTCTATTCTTCCCTAGCCCTTACCCCCTGCATTTAAATTTTTTACAGGTGTTCCACATCTGGACAATGGGACAAAATGGATTTAAGGTATATTTACCATTAGAATAATCTATGTTTAAGGAACATGAGCATACGCATTGTGAAATTATCATCACAATCCCACTAATTACCATTTTTATAACTTCAGATAATTACATTTTCTTTTTTCTTCTTTTTGGTGAGAATTCTTAAGATCTACCCTCCTGACTACAAGCAGAGAACGACCTGTGATCGACTCTTTGTGGACCAATGTCAGATTTGAGTAGTTGTACCAGAGACTTTATGGCCCACAAAGCCTAAAATAGTTATTTGGACTTTTACAGAAAAAGTTTGCATGTCCCTGCTGTAGAACATTAGCTACAGAAATTCATATAACATACAAAAAACTAATCATGGTGACAGTGTGCTTGATAATAACATTGGCTAACCATGGACTGCTTAGCAGGAGGTAGGTATTGTGCCAAGAGCTATTGGGTAGATTATTTCACTTAAAATCCTCACAATGGACACCAATTCATAAAGAAGGAAACTGAGGCAGAACATCTGAGTAGGAGAGCTGAGATCTAAGTCCAGGCAGTACTCCAAAGCACATGATCTTAATCATGAACTTTACTACCATTATGTTACTTTTTTCACAACCAAGAATCCTAAGCAATTAATCTAACGAAACTGAGGACCTAAAATGAAAATTCCGCTATTAATTGAAGTATATTTTAGTACAAAGTAATCTTAGTATGCTAAATTTTAAAGTGTCATGGACAGTGCTATATGAGGAAGCTTAAAACAAATGTTGTGTGATGAAAAAATGTTCAATTCTTAGTTTTAAATAGGGAGTGTTTGCTGGAGGCATGTTATCTCACCTGCTTATTAACTTAAATTTTGGTTTTAAAGAGGCGCCATCTGACAGGATCCAGTTGTTAGGATTAGGTGTAGTTTAAAAACTGCGTGCACAGTGAAAAAGAAAATAATAGCCTTTTGGCATATCTGGTTCAGATTCCATTTTCAATGCAGTTATTGCTGCTGGGACACACACATGGTCTAGGGAAAATGCTCCTTCTAGGTAGATGGACCAGGGAGGTTTCCAGGCAGCCCAAGTTGACTGGAAAATTAGGCTTCAGAGATTTCCATGTCATTTAACACCCCAAAATTAAAAAGTCATAATCAAAAGGAATGAAATACAACTGCAAACATCTCCATCACTTCCCTGAGAGTTCATGTTTTATGTCCAATAGTGCACTTGGTGATTCAGTACTGGTGTGATAGATGTCAAAAATGAAGTAGAATAAAAAGACACATAATGCTTTTAATGAGTAGAGAGGAAGTGAGGTGATTGTTAGAAATGGTGATGTTTCTACTTTAGTAAGGAGCATTAGAAGATTTCAAAACTTTGAGGAATAAAGGGGTTTTCTATACATTTTGATTTTTCCTGCCCTCTGCCTTTACCCTTTTCTTTCAAGGAATTTGAATTGCCCTTTACCTTCTTTTTTTCTTGTTTAGTTCATCATCTCCATAATGAATTGTTCAATATACTTATCCTCTCCCCTAAAATCCATAAATAACAACTATCCTCTAATTTCCTCAAATATATATAGTTCTAGGGTTCTCTCCCATGGGAAAAAAATGGCTCTTCTCTAGTCCTGTCCATTTTTATAGTCACAATTCTTTCTTTCATATTTATTTCTTCAAACATTTATCATTTCTTTATGGTGAAACCTTTCACTATTTCAGCACTGGATAGCATTCAGGTTCAGATTAGCCAGGAGCCTTCCCTTGATGTGTTGTCACTCTTTCAGTACTAGAGGGCAATTCAATCCTTGGTTATACCCACATACACTGTTGGTATGTTGTTCAGAAAGAAACAGAAGAGTATCTAGAAAGGTAGTCTACCCTCACAAGCCTCTCCCTTGGAACATAGTAGGCCTGAATGCCTTGTTAATAGTCACTGGCTTGTGGTCAGACACTAAAGGAATTTTCCTGGCTCTGAACAAAGTTACCATGTCAACCTCATGATCCTATGTCATACCTGTGGCCACCAGTGCCACGAAGCTGTGTCATACCCTGAACCCACAGATTACCAATATCAGCATAACACTGGGGTAAGATCAAAGTCAACACTGCTATGGGCGTTCTATGGCTCAGGTGGACTCATGGCCCAAGACTGTTATAACCAGCAAAAGGTGATGATTCTATATGGAATGCATGTTCATTAGACCAGTGCTATGTGTCTTCTGGCACTGGAGCTGTTCCAGAGGCTCTCTTTATAGGTAGGCCTGGATATAGGAGTTAAGAATCTTCCCATGTTAGGTTTCACTAGCCTAGAACTATGTTCCTAGGGCAAAGTCTTTTGCTTCTTACCCTGTCTTACTGTCATACTGAATAAACAAAACTTAGCTAAGAAAAATAGGATGACTCTGATAAAAAATAGAGAGAAAAAGGGAGACATTGCAACTGCCACCACAGAAATACAAAAGATCACTGGAGAGATTATTGTAAGCAACTGTATTCCAACCAACTTGATCATCTAAAGGAATGAAAAATTCCTATACACATACAACTTACCAAAACTGAATCATGAAAAAAATTCAAAACTCAAACAGACCAATGAAAGTAATGAGATTAAATTAGTACTAAAAAGCCTTCCATCAAAGAAAAGTTTAGGGCCAGATGTCTACCAAACATCTAAAGAACAACTAACACCAATTTTCCTTGAGTTATTAATGGATAAAGGAAATGTGATAAACGTGCATAGTGAAGTTTTACTCGGTCATAAAGAACAGAGAATTATGACCTTTATAGGAAAGTGAATGGAACTGAAGAACATCATGCCAAATGAAATAATCCAGATTCAGAAAGTCAAAGGTCATAGAAGATGGGGATTTAGAGGAGGGAAAGGTAGTTACAGGGTTATGAATAAGACCAAATTATGCTATGTGTAGGCATGACTATATCACAAGGAAGCCTAATGTTATGTCTTAAAACTCACAAATTTCTTTTAAAAAGAAGAAATGTGCCTTTATAGGCCAGTTGCAATAAACCAAAGCTAACATTATGCTGAATGGGGAAAAGTTGAAATCTTTTTCTCTAAAATTTGGATCAATCAAGGATGCCCACTTTTACTACTTACACAGCATGGTGCTAGAAGTCCGAGCCAGAGCAACCAAACAAGAGAAAGAAAAAAAGGGCATACAAAATTGGAAAAGAAGTCAAACTGTCACTGCAGGTGATATGATCTTACATGTTGAAAACCCTAAAAATTCTACCAAAAACTTTTAGAACTAATAAATGAATTCAGCAAAGTTGCAGGATACAGATCAACATACAAAAGTCAATAGCATTGCTTTATGTCAATAGTGAATTATCTGAAATAGAAATAAATAAAGGAAGCAATCCCATGTACAATAGCTACAAAAAATAAAATAATGAAATGAAATAAATACCTAGGGATAAACTTAACCAAAGAGTGGAAAAAAATCTCTATAATGAAAATTATAAAACATTAATGAAAGAAATTGAAGAGGACACACACACACACACACACAATACAAAGTCCTGTGCTGGCATTTGTGCCATGCTCCCTAGCAGATGTAGTCCTGCTCCCCATCTGCCTCCAAAGTTGGAGGAGGGATGGTGCAGACCATGAGAGATAAAAAGGGAGACATTGCAATTGACACCACAGAAATACAAAAGAGCTACTTAACCTAACACAGTTAGGGCTTCTGTGTTCCCAGTATTAGCCTGCTGGTAGGGGTCAAGGTGCTTTGTCTAGCACTGGGGTTCACCATCATGGCACTGGCACTGGGTTTCAAGTCAGAGGCCTCATCTTAACTGTTTCTGCCTCCCCCAAGCAGGAGGCATTTCTTGCCATGTTGGGCCACTTGGAGTTGGGAGTGGTGAAAGGAACTCTTTCTTCCTGCCTTCTTCAATGAGTCTTTTAGGGTTATTTTACTAAAACAGGCCCTGTGATGGATGTCTCATCTGATTTTCTTAGCTTTTGCAAACGTAATTAGGTGTGTGGATAGTTTTTTTAATTCAGGGTGTCTGTGGGGAGGTGATAGCTGGACAGTCTTAGCTGTTATTTTGTTCCACGCAGGTTCGGATGCCTACCCTGCATTTATATGGCTTTTATCAATAGTTATTCATTCCCTAGGCTGTTTTCCAGCAAGAATTTGATAAAATAGTTGATGCTATATGTTAACGTATATACATATAACACAGAACAGTTATTATATGCATATAAAATACACATTACATGCTCATTTTAGTAATATAAAACAGTCATAGGTCAGATACTGTATTAAAAATTTTTCTATAAAGACATTGATTTTTTGTGTTTCTCATTACCATCCAAGAAAGTTTCTCATGGAGAGATACAAAACCAGAAAAACAATTATTCTGTTTTCCAGAATTCTACTACACATTGACTATCCCTAATCCCCAAATCACAAATCCACAATGATCCCAAATCTGTAAGTTTTTGACTACAGAAATGACACAACTAGAAAATTTCATACCATGAAACTTTGTTTTCTGAACAAAAATTTTAAAAGTAATTATTAAAAAATAAAAATATTATTAAAAATATAATAAAATTATCTTAGGCTGTGTATATAAGGTATATATAAAACATATACATTTCCAAAATCCAAAATAATTCTGGTCCCAAGCATTTCAGAAAACAGATCCTCAACCTGTATTAAGCAAGGAGAATTCTGTAACCTTTGGGGGTTTTTAACACAGATGCTAGCAAATTCAGGGTCACATTTTGAACCTCAGAAATAGAAATATTTTAGCTGAAAAATAATTTTTTGCTTACTTTCTCTGTTGTCTTGGCATCTAATTATTTAGTGCCTACTATGTGCTGAGCTCCTCTTTTGTAGGCTGAGAACATAGCTATAAATGAATTCTTTGGCCTACAGAGCCTTTTTTTTTTTTGTGGTGCTGGGGATGGAAACCAGGGCCTCATGCATGATAAGCATGCTGTGTCTCTGAACTACACCCCTAGTCCTAGAGCTAACATTGTAGTAGGAGAAAAGACTTAAGTAGTAAGTTGAGAAAAAACTTTACTTCTTATGTCTTCTTGACTGGTTCTGAGTGTCTGTACTAAGCTTTAGTTACATATAGGCTCAAAATGTCTTTGAAAGATGTTAAGATACAAATAACATAAAATAATAAAAAATGAACATTTACACATTATTCTCAGGGTCTGCAGACCATGGCTGTTTTGGAAGGCACGTTCTTGAAGGGGAGGGTGGTGTCAGTCACGAACAGAGGGCATGCTCAGGTTAATGGTGCTTTAGTTTCCCTCAAGTGTACCATGGAGCAGCTGCTTGTGTCACCTTATGGTGATCTGTAGACAAATTCTCCCAGTTGTATTTTGACATTTATTCACAATGTCAAACTCTTAATCTTAAGCAAATATTTAGTGGAGCAAAGATTTGGGTGGGTTGTTAAACACCAGGAGGTGTTACAGATTCCCATTCACCTCCTACTGTGGATAGGCAGCTTATCAGCATCTTAGCTTATTCCAAGCAGATATTGCTTTCAAATGTGAACTTCCTTGGTCACATATTTTGTTAACTCCCTGTGCATATTCCATTCTTTCTTAAGGAATTTTGGGCACTTAATTTATAGATTATTTCTCATTGAAATTGTATACTTCACAATTTCTCCTGAAGTTAGTGTCATCTGAATTCTATGGGACTCATGTTATACTATAAAATGAAGAATATGTAAATACATTTTTAGTGTTTTGTTTTAGTGCATGTGTGGTGCTGATGCTTGAACCAGGGCCTTGTGTGTGCTAGGTGGGCTCTCTGCCATTGAGCTATGTTCCCTAACACCACCAAAAAAAAAAAAAAAATGTTGGCTCTGGGGACGGAAACCAGGGCCTCATGCATGATAAACATGTGTTCATGTGCTCTGCCTCTGAGCTATACCCCTAACCCTAGAGCTAACATTCTATTAGGAGAAAAGACTTAAGCAGTAAATTGAGAAAAAATTTTATAATATACTTATTGTGGTCTTATCTCATTGAAGATTTCATATTTGGGATGTTTATCACACATTCTGACACAAGTAATTTTATTATCCTAAGTTATCATGGCATTACTCTCCAAATATTTGGGAAAAAAATTATGTTTGAATTTGTGAATATGTTACATATATATAAATATAAATGTATATGTTTCATATGCATTTATGGCTATACAGTGATAGAAAAGAGACATTTAGAAATTATGAATAAACTTTGCTTTTAAAGTTGCTGACTTTGGGAGATGGATTATCTGAAAATCAAAGCTATGGTATTTGGGAGGATTGTCTATGTTGTCAGCCAAAAGATAACTTATGGAATACCTTCCCATGTGATCTTCTTGAGGCAAGGCACTCACTATTGGTTGTTGAAATGAGAAAGATTTCCTTGACCTGTAGGAACTTGGAGAGACAAGGGATATGAACAAGAAACAATAGAGCCTAGCAGAAGGATGAATTCAGTTATAAGCAACAAAAGTAAGCCTTTGGCAGGGCATGGTGGCATATGCCTGTAATCCCAACAAGTGAGGAGGCTGAGGCAGGAGGATCACAATTTGAAAGCCAGCCTCAGCAACTTAGTGAGGTCCTAAACAACTTAGAACCTGTCTTGAAATAAAAATAAAAAGAGAATTTAGCTATGTGGCTCAGGGGTACAGAATCCCTGTGTTCAATCCCCAGTGCCAAAAAAACACAACACAAAACAAAACAAACAAAAATCCCTAGGCTTCCTGAGGACATATTACTCCATGGCTTCTGAGCTATATGCTTTCACATTGTGAATAATATGATTTGCAGAGCAATTGATGGAGTAGATATTATTTCTTTATTTTATTATTTCTATTTCCCAAATTACAGCAAAAAAAAAAAAAGAGTTCAAACATTTGGTTAAAATTAAACCATCAGGAGTGAAAGACTCAATTGAAACTTGAATTTAACTGCTGAAGTTCTCTTTTCCCATTGGGGATGTTATGGGAAATTAAGAAGTTAGATGAGGGGAGAAATTTTGCAATCTATTTGTGTGGAATGTTTTTAGAGATGTTGAAGAGCTACTGAAATTTTGAAATAAAAATGTTCCATGTTAGAAAACAGCTGACAGGCACTGAGGCTCTCTCAATATCATATACCCACTTGATTGGTGTCTCAGAGAGTCGAGGCAGGGTAGTCACAATTCAGGATGCATCTAAAGATGTACATATAGCTGGGAATAAATATATGAAAATGGTAGGAAGAAAATGAGCTTGAACAATGAGCCCAGACTACCTCTGTGGTAGGGTTTAGGCAGGAGTGGCATTGAAGGGTGAGATATTCAGAGGAATCCTTTTTTTTTCATATTTCATAATCTTTAAAAAAGGCATTAACATAAGGAATAATTTTAAATTGAGCAATATCATTTTTTTATTTTCCTATTTAAACAATGACTAAAAAGGAATGGAAACTACTGATTCAAAGATTCAATATTACAAATATTTTAAATCAAATTAACTAGGAAAACCAAAATTGGAAAAGCTTTAAAATTTATTGTTCTTGTTTTGGAATCCAGGTAGCTCCTAAACTAAATCTGTTTCTTGCTGCTCTTTCCCTCTCTCCCTTCCTTCCTCCTTCCTTTCTTGACATTCTTTTCCCTGGAAAGGGCCATTAGGGCTAGCGTCAAAATGAAAAATTTATAAAATCTCGTGTTTGATGCAAAAAATGTACAATATTACAATCTATTTCTTAATAAGTACACAGGATTCTTCCCCTTCCCAATAGGCAAATCATTACAGGAAGATAATGTCATATTTTTAAAAATATTATATGTATTTTTTACCTTTATTTGATTTATTTATTTTTATGTGGTGCTGAGGATCGAACCCCATGCCTCACACATGCTAGGCAAGTGCTCTGCCACTGAGCTATGACCCCAGCCCAAGATATGTCATATTTATCCAACAGTTTTAAATGCCCCTCCAAACAGAATATTTTATCCCAATTTCAGGGATGTGAACTAACAATTCATCTATGAATAACAGTCATAAAAGGTGTTTCATGGAGAGTAGTTGGAGTTATTCCTGGTATCCTCTTCAGTTTATCATCTTTAACCTTCATGTTGAATCTGTTGCCATATCTAGACTGTTGATCTAATTTATCCATTTCTCACTTAAATTCAAAATCTACCAAATCGGTTTCTTTATTCTATGATGTGATGATTTATCAGTTATAAGTTATAGTCAGAGCTACTCTGTTCAATCTTTGCTTTCTGTGCTGGGATCTAATCAGGACACAGCTATTTACTCTAGATGGTCTGAATTTCCAACTGGAACTCTGGAGTCACGGTGGTAACCTTTGATAACCTCCTCAGGCATATCATTAAAGAAGCAGAGACACTTGTTTTGGCCTGCAGATTTCAGTTGGTGTCTCTTAACATGTCAGGTTGATTTGTGAATCTGAAAAATGTTCCTCTCTATAGTATTTTTTTAAAGTGTAATTTAGATCCTTATTCTAGTTTGTGATAAGGCCAGATTTAAATTCAGTTTTAGCAATAAAAGAGAGTGATCTGGACAGAGAACAGACACAGAGCCCTGGGATACAGACCCTAATCACCCCTGATGCCAGAATGAGAGAGGACTAATTTGTATTCTAGGAATGTATAACCATGTATTTACAGAGCAGATATTGGGTAGGTAATTCTGTAGGTCTTGTCTTCTGTTAGAAACAGTATGTCAAAAAGACATTTTAAAAATCTGAATAATCAAGGTGAGTATTCAAGGTATTTTTCCTTGAGAAAAAAATTGGAAGTTATTTCTATCATGTAAAAAGAATTTAATTTCCATATAAACATGGTTGACTAGATTTTGAGTAGTTTCTATCAGAGAAATAGGTTTTATATTTGGCCACAGCATCATATTAGAAGGCAATTAGTATTTTTAGAAAATGCTAAAAGGTAATATGAGACTGAAATCATTCTGAATCAACCTCATATTTTGGGTTCAAGACAATTTCATGTGTAGTTTAAGATAAGAGGACATGAAGTTATGTTGTGATGTTTAAATTTAACTGGACTTCACAGACTGCCTTGTTTTTTTAGTAAGCGTCATCTTCTAAAACACAGATACACAAATTTTATGCATAAATATAATTTAATATACCCACTGTTACAATGTCAACTGATTTAATTATGTCTAAGGAATTATTTAAAAAATCTTCTGCAAGGGGAACTAACAATTTAGAGTGTTACTAAAAATCTAAATTCTATCATTAGAAGCCATCAGTTTTTAACTCAACTGTGGATAAGCATCTACATAACTGCATTTTTATTTTCTGTAAAACATAACCCATGCACAATCTTGTTTGGCTCTATAACCATATTTCATCCTTTTGGAATTGATAGCACCAATTTAGCATGTTTAAGAATATGATAGAGAAGGTAGTTCTCTGACAGCATGGCCGAGATACCGCCAGCAGGCAAATCTTATATATTATTTGTTTTTGGAAAGACTACAAAATTTGTATTAATTTTCCTCTCCAAGAAAGAGAAAAATCAGGCATCTTCTAAATGGTATCATAACCTCAAGCAAACTACTGTTATTTTCTAACTTTTTCTTTGAAAAGTCCTCAAAATGTTGCCCTCCTAGTTAGTAATATTAAGATACACCTTACAGACCTTTTCAACGCTTGGTCAGTTTGAAGTCTCCAGAAAGGTGGCTTATTTCAGATGAGCATTTCTTCTTTCCTGGGAGAGCAGAGGTTGGCCTTGCCTATCCATTAGAGACTGCTTGGTCCGTGGTCACTCTGAGACAACTGTGGCCTTACACTCTCATCTGTCCTCTTACTCCACTCAGCTATATTTGGTAACTGAACTCATGTTTCAGCAGAGTGCCACAATCATGAATTCCAGAAGTGGATTGGGAAGCAGCCCCAGGTCTGAGGGTTCTTAGAAATTAAAGCCACTTAGTATAAAAGAACTATATTTATGCATCTAGTAAACAGGATTTAAACACGTTTCTTTATACTCCAATCGTATAGCTGGAAATCACCACCTGCCTTTTCAACATGCTCTTAATCAATTACTAGTATGTGATTCCAAATAGAAAAAAAAATGACACTCTTAAGGAAGACTTATTATAATCTTCTGCTCTGTACATTTAGCTTTTAGTCGTGTGGTAGATTATCCTAAAATAGTAAATGTAATAACTATTTAAAATTTTAGCCACCTGTCACATTGAGTGGAGAGTACCACTGCTTTCTTACTTCATACTTTTAATTAAAAATTGTCACGACTGGTGCCTATTAAAGACATAGTCCAAAGTAGATTGAAATAGGCATGGACATAACGGACTGAATCTTACCCATGTTGTAATGAGCCCACTTACATTTGTGAAAAATGTTTCACAATCATTTTATCACTTATTCTGTAGCATCTCATTGTAACATGGTCTAATATTTAGACCTTGTAAATAACAAGCCAAAGTAATAAGAACAGAAAGCTTTTCTGATCCAAGGTCAGGCAGCAGAATCCAAACTAAAGGGATGAAAGTAATTACACAAAAGTTCCTAGTGAAGTTCCTGAGTTTTCCTTGGTTAGGATAATATCATCACATTTGATCCAGTTTCATATCTGAAGAAATTCTTTCCTGATAGTGGAAAATTTATGAAAGTCTGTTCCTGTACTTTTCTTTATAGACAAAATGGTCCTTTAAAAATGGTCCTTCTTGAAATAGGATACTCTGGTGGCCAATTTCATCAGTTACATTAATATGTCATTTGAAAATTTATTGTCATAGGAGAAAGAAAATCCCTTTGGTTGATTGTGTCTATCCATTTGTGCTGCTATAATGAAATGCCCTGACTGAGTAACTTAAAAGGACAGAACTTCTCACACTTCTGGAAGCTGGGAAGTCTAAGGTCAAGGTACTGCCAGATTTATTATCCGGTAAGGGTCCCATCTATGCTTTCAAGTTGGCGGCTTGGATGCTGTGTCCTCACATGGTGGAAGGTAGAAGGGTGAGGGCAGTTGAACTCTTTCCATCAATCCCTTTAATAAAGGCAGCTAGCTGGCAAAGCTCATGAATCAGCTCCCAAAGGCCATGCTTCACAGTACTGTTGAATTGGGGAATAAATTTGAACATGACGTTTGGAGAGGACAAAACATTCAAACCATAGTATTAATTTAAAAAGTGTTTGTTGGGCTGGGATTGTAGCTCAGCGGTAAAGCGCTTGCCTCGCATGCGTGAGGCCCTGAGTTCGATCCTCAGCACCACATAAAAATAAATAAAGATATCTGTGTCCATCTACAACTAAAAAAAAAAAAATTTTAAAAAAATAAAAAAAAAATAAAAAGTGTTTGTTTACTTTCTACCCTATAAAATAGTAATAAGCCAATGAAATGACAGATTAGAAGCAAAGGCAGTATAAGATGCCTGAATGAATACAATTGTTGGAAAATGATAAATATGAGTCAAACTAAATCACAAACTTAAATGCCTGCAGAAAGAGATGCTGATTAGAAGTGATTCACCTCAAAGAATCCCACAGAGGTTTGGGAATTGGAGGCACCAGAATCCTCCTTGGAAATGAATTTTAAGTGGCAATGCTGAATGTTGCTGGAAGTGACTGAGGCAGGAACTCAGATAGAATCCCTAGGTAGCAGTAGGACCCCACTTTACCATTTCTCCCTCAGGTGGACAGGAGACTACTTCTTCCCATGTCTGGAGAAGATGGGAGGTTTATTCTCTGGGAAATTTAAAACACCAGACTAACCTCCCAGAGATGCAAAGCACAGAGGATGGAGGGCCATGAAGAAATTTGGGGTCTGGATTTTGGATTAGAGATGGGAACAGAGGCTTCAACTGTATCCAGTGCTTTATTTCTTGAAAGAAAAATCAAGCCATATGGGAATGAAGAAAAATGGTAACATTTGATCCATATGGTATTATTGTGGGTGTTTATTATATATAAATTATATATATAATTACATTAATATTTGTACTTTTGTGTTTGAGAAATACCATAGTAAAAAATTAAATGGAGGGACATGGGGGCAGGAAAGATGGTGGAATGAGATGGACATCAGTGTGCTAGGTACATGTATGACTGCACATATGGTATGACTCTATATTGTGAACAATCAGAGAAATGAAAAGTTGTGCTCCATTAGAAAAAAAAAATCAAACAAAACCCTCCATTTTATTGTAAGGGATACTGAATGTGGAAGTGATTATGGAATAAAAATGTTATACTTCTTTATAACCTGGTTATGGAAATAATTACTGAGATTAAACAAGTGGCTAAAATGCCACAAATAAAATGGCTTTATTATTAAACTAATAATCAATTTAAAAACAAATGTTAGCCAGGTGTAGTGGTGCATGCCCGTAATCCCAGCACTTTGGGAAGCTGAGACAGGAGAATTATGAGTTCAAAACCAGCCTCAGCAATGGTGGGGCACTAAGCAACTCAGTGAGACCTTATCTCTAAATAAAACACAAAATAGAGCTGGGAATGTGGCTCATTGGTTGAGTATCCCTGAGTTCAATCCCTAATACCAAAATAAAATAAAATAAAATAAAAATAAAAAATGTTATCCATACTATATTCCTCAATTTTGTCTCAGAGTTTTAAAATATTTTGTTTTTTGTTTAATTGTAAATTGTATCGTGCAGAAGTTATCATCTTTTTCCTTCCCTTCAGACCAGACTGGTCTCAGGCAATAAATTTTGCAAATCTCAAGTTAATTTGCAACTCCATCTACTGTGTGTGTTGAAGGCATGCACACTGTGCTAATGTCTTATTAAGATATTACCATGGTAATAATTCTTGCAGTCTCTAGAAACAGCAGAGATAGGCATGCAATTTATAAATGTTCATTAAGGAGAATGGAAAATAATCACAGTAACTTGATCAACTAGTGATTCACTCTTTTTTGTTGTGGTGGGCATTCATAATCAGATGAAAACATGTTTCCCTTCCTCTTCCCAGGAAGTAGAGCCAAGTTTTCTTAAGTTTAGGCTCCCTGATAACTGAAGGAAATGCAAACTTTTTGAAACAGAAATAAAGTTAAATATTATAGATGTAAGAGTCTTCCAAATGACATTTACTTGCATGTATGATGAAAACAATCCTGCTAGATTATCAGTAGGGACTGGTGCTCGTAGGGGGAGATGTTGGTCTCAGCCTGAAAGAGAGCTGGAGTCTCACAGCCTGGAAGGACAGAGGGTGGTGGTTTCTGTGAATGGCCAGGACTCTCACACAGAAGTAACAAATGCCAGGGCACAGTGGGTCTGGCCTTGGAAGCTGCAGTAAAAGAAGAGGATGTCTTTATGTTCTTGGAGACTATGGGCGCTGAAACAGAGTCCAGTGCTAATCAAGTGGACTACTGACCAGAGGAGGCCTCTCTCACATTTCCCTAATTGCTCAGTCCCTAAATCTTGGAATACTACCAGGAAAATGATAAAGCTAAAGCTATAAGAAGTAAAAATAGGGGCTGCGGTTGTAGCTCAGTGGTATAGCACTTACCTAGCATGTGTGAGGTACTGGGTTTGATCCTCAGCACCACATAAAAATAAATAAATAAAATAAATGTAAAAAATGCAATCACATAATTTAAAAAAATTAAAAAGAAAGATAAAAAGAAGAGAAAATGTTTTCCATATATGGCTTGTGGTCCCATGATAGACATCAAAATTACATTTGATTTTACAAGAAAAGATCAATTTCTTGTACCTTGTGAAGAGTGCAACAAATCAGGCTTATTTTACAAAAATATCAGAATCTGGACAGCAGAAGTTCTTTTCCTTAGAAAATTTGTACCAGTATTTTGACCAAAGCTCTTAAGTTAATATAACAAGGTTCAATTGATATTAAGGCTGGGATTAGTGCATGGACAGTAATTGAGCTTCTCCTGTCCTTTCATATGAAAATAAGAATCTATTCTACGTGCATTGAGGTGGAAAAGTGGGCTAAATTACTCCTTAACTGGGTTCCAATATGATTGCTTCTTTTTAGAAAAATTCCTGTTCTTTTGAAGTGCTTGGATTTGTGTCAACCATCTTCCCTTCCACTTTTTTTCAATTAAGACTTTGGCTCTAGTTGGGTTCTTGAGTCTCTTCTTTAGTCTAATAGTCCTGCCACTATCCTGGGTGACTTCAGTGCCTATTTGTCAATTTATTCCATACCGTGGGACAAATTGGTTCTTGACCTGCTTATCCCTAGTGATCTTTACCTCCATTCTTCTTACAGAAGATGCAAACAGATCTGCTCTGCCTCCAAATTTGTTTATTAGTTACTGTTATGGTTTGGATGTGACGTGTCCAGCAAAAGTGCACGTGTGAGACAGTACAAGAAGGGTCAGAGGAGAAGTGACTGGGTTGTGAGAGTCTTAACCCAATCAGTGAATTAATCCCCTGATGGGATTAACTGAGTGGTAACTGAAGTGGTGGGGGTGGGAATTGGAGGCATGGCTTTGGGGTATATATTTGTATCTGGCAAGTGGAGACCTCTCTGCTTTCTTATCATGATATGTGCTGCTTCCCTCTGCCACACTCTTCCACCACAATCTTCTGCCTCCCTTCGAGCCCTGAGAAATGGAGCTGGTCTTCTATGGACTAAGGCCTCTGAAACCGTGAGCCCTCAAATAAACTTTTCCTCCTCTAAAGTTGTTCTGGTTGAGTTCTTTTAGTCATAGCTGCAAAAAAGCTGACTAAAACAGTTACCTACTGCTTCATAACAACTATTGCAAAAGTTAGTGTTTGAAAATAATATTTTTATCATGTGTGTCACCAGTACCTAGATGATTCTGGATCAGGGTATCTTGAGACTGCAGTCAAGAGGTTGCCTCCAGTTTCTTTCACCTGAAAGTCTGACTGGGGCTGGAAGATCTGCTTCCAAGGCAGCTCTCTAATATGTCCAGAAAGTTAGTGCTGTTGTTGGTAGGAGCCATATGGACTTCACTGTGTCTCCTCACATTCTGTCAGTTAGATACTTTTAGAGGAAGTCATTCAAGAAAGAGCAAGGCATAAGCCACAATGTCTTTTCTGCCCTAACCTTCAGGGTCCTATTTTACCTTTTCTATAACATCCTTGTCCTGATGGGCCACTTATTGGTCTGGGAACAAGTGTCCTTGAAACATGGCCAGTCTCTCTACTTCTTCCTCTTACTTTGTATCTGGCTGGGACATAAGTCACAGAATCTATGGCATCAATGATTTGTTGGATTAAACTGGTTATGTCCATGAGCACATTGCAGTGAATGCCAGATTCATCGCTCGTGAGTTCAGTTTTATGCACTGTGGTTAAGTCTGCTGCGCATGTATACTTGAAACCTATGGGTGGTCTTTTGGCCACATGCTTCTGCTACTTGGAATGCCTGCCAATTTGTATATGTGCACAAAACTAATTACAGAAAAAACATCTTATCATGATCATCATAAAAGTAGAGTTCAAATTGTCTGAGTATAGATTCTACAACCTATGTTTATATATGGGTATTGGGGCACAGTTAGATATTATGACCCTTGGTTATAAATCTTTCAATCTGCCTTAAAAGGCCCAAGAATAGAGAGAAGTTTTGCTTGGGACTGAAAAGCCAGTAACATTAATTTCAAAAGCAGATTTTATTGGATTTAAGCAAAATACGTTTAACATTTCTTTACAAAGTCAATATCAATAACATCAATATTATGAAATCATTATTTATTCAATAATATCAAACTGAATAAAGAGAAAAGTTCACAGTGGTGTTTTAAACAGTAATATCTTATCTGGAATAATTATTGATAAACAGAAGTCAACCATATGTTACAAATATAACACACTATGGACAACTGGATGTATTATAACCTTTATAATCCAATAAAGGTTGGATCAAAAGAGCTAGAATTTAATTTTCCATATTAATAACTCAAAAAGTCATAGATTATTAACAAGTCTTCTGACAATACTCAATAACCAGTGTCATTAAAAAAGTAAAAATCCTTGTGGAATGAGAAGACAATGGTTCCCCTTTAAGGTTATATATTAAGGTATGGTCATGTGTGCACATAAGTACATGTGTATACGTATATATGGTTAAACATGTATGTGTATACACATTTAACTGTATCTATATGTGATGTAATACATAGTAATAACAGATAAAACACCAAGGAATACTTCTAACTAATAATGCATATCTTAACACATAGGAAAATGAGAAGGGAATGGAATAATTGAATAAGTGGAATGCTATATATTGTTCTTACATATGAGGAATTGATTTTGCAATGTAATCAGTTTCGTTTTGTTTTTTTTTACATTTCATCAGAGATAGGGTCTCCCTGAGTTGCTAAGTGCCTTACTAAGTTGCTGAGACTGGTTTTGAATTTACAATCCTGCCGAGCTGCTGGGATTATAGGTGTACACCACCAACCTGTCAATGTAATCAGTTTTTTATAAAAATAATCTATAAGTGTCATATAATCTTTTAAAAAATTTTATTTATTTTTAGTTATACATGACAGTAGAATGAATTTTGATTGTATCATACATATCTGGAGTATAATTTCACATTTTTGTGGTTGCACATGATGTGAAGTTACACTGGGTATTCATATATGAACATAGGAGAGTTATGTCTGATTAATTCTACTGTCTTTCCCATTCCCATCCCCCTTTCCTTCCCCTCACTTCCCTCTGTCCAATCCAGTGAATTTCCCCTCCTCCCCACGTCTGCCTATTATGAGTCAGCATCCACATATCAGAGAGAATATTTGGCCTTTGGTTTTTTGAGATTGGCTTATTTCATTCAGCATGATAATCTCCAGTTCCCTCCATTTACCCGCAAATGCTATAATTTCTTTCTTCTTTATGGATGAGTAATATTCCACTGTCTATAGCTACCATATTTTTTTTAATCCATTCATCTGTTGAAGGGTACTTAGGTTGATTCCATAAGTAAGCTATTGTGAATTGAGCAGCTGTAAATACTGATGTAGTCACATCACTACAGCATACTAATTTTAAGACCTTTAGTGTATACTGAGGAGTGGGATAGCTGAGTCAAATGGTGGTTCCATTCCAAGTTTTCTAAGGAATCTCCATACTGCTTTCCAGAGTGGTTGCACTAATTTGCAGTCCCACTGGCAATGTAGGAGTGTACTTTTTCCCCATATCCTTACTAACATTTATTGTTACTTGTATTCTTGATAATTGCCATTTTGTCTGGAGTGAGATGAAATCTCATTATAGTTTTAATTTGCCTTTTTCTAATTGCTAGGGATGTTGAACATTTTTCCATATATTTGTTGACTGATCATATTTTTTTGTGAAGTGCCTGTTCAGTTCTTTTGCCCATTTATTGATTGAGTTATTTTTTATATTAAGTTTTTTAGAGTTCTTTATATATCCTGGAGATTAATGCTCTATCTGGGGTACAGGCGGCAAAGATTTTCTTCCATTCTATAGGCTCTTTCTTCATGTTCTTGATTGTTTCCTCTGCTGTGAAGAAGCGTTTTAGTTTGATACCATTTCATTTATTGATTCTTGATTTTACTTCTTGCACTTTAGAAGTCTTGTTGAGGAATTTGGTTTCTAAGCTGACATGATAGAGATTTGGGCCTACTTTTTTCTAGTAGGCACAGGTCTCTGGTCTAATGTAAATGTCATATAATCTCTATCCAAATAGTAGTTTGCTTTGTGGAACTAGAAAAACTGATACAAGGTTTCATCTAGACAAATTTGCATAGAAAAATATTCATGAAGACTGTGTCAAAAGAAATACTAATGGTAGAGTCCTAACAAATTCCTTATTGCAGAACCAAAGAGAATGGGATAATAATTAAATAAAATGATATATCTGATTCTTGCATGGGAAGAACTTTGAATTGTAGCATATTACATGTATTTTGGTCTATTTCTTGGCTTTGTTCAATTCCACTGACTTACTCCTTATTATATAGTTTAAAGAACTGGATTTCTATTTCACTTCATTCAGCAAAATAAAATTTCTTTTGGTTCACAGGAATTGGGGAAAAAATGAATTGGCATGCATAAATAAATATGTAGTTAGGCAGATATACCCAGGATAGATTTAGGATAAAATTAGGGTACACAACAATCTACATAGCATTATCACATGTATGTCTATACTTATATCTCCATGTCTATATATACAGTTTGTCTTTATTTCCTGGCATAATAAAATTTTCAAAGTTTTCCTGGAAGAAAACAGTGAATCTTGGAGAGGAAAAGCATTTAACTATGGGGTGAACATGGTTGAATGTGAAATTACACCAATGTGCATGTTGTGCCATTCCTTTTAAAAATGGCATCAAAGGGGAAAATAGTGTTATCTTGACTATTTGTTTCCTATTCTTCAAGCTTCTCTTTATTAATGAAAAAGTTTAAAATGAACTTTCAAAAGTAGTAAAATAAGAAGTGATATGGAAAAGAATCCCAAACACACCATTAAGTGAACCAAGCACATTGTTTACTAGTTATTATAAGGTAATATTAAAGAAAACTTTCAATTATTTTTTAAATTTGAAATATTAATTTGTTTGCCTCACACTTACTAACAACAACAAAAAAGACAGAAAAAATTATCCAATGAGCCTAAAGTCATTTGTATCATTTAAAAACCTTTCTAGATCAATTAATCCATTTGATAGTACAATTTTAGAGAATAATCAAATAAAGAAATTTAAAATTCAGCATGCTTCATTCGGGGAATTTAAAATAAACTTTACTGATTTTAAATATTTTAACCTAGATTTCTCCTACTGCTGGTCAGCCCTTACTTGCTGATTTGCAAATCATCACTGGACCATATTCTGCACATATGAACATTCATCTTCATCTGGCTACCTTTAAAATGTCATATCCTTTGACCTATTCTATCCCAGATCTACTCTGAGGACATAATCCTAATGACAAGAGACACTTTACATGAAAGCATGTCCAATTTCACATTACTTATAATAGCAAAAAAGGGAAATAACCTAAATGTACAATTTGTGGAATAGCTTAATAAACTCATGGGCTTTTAAAGTAGCCCTAAAAAGCAATGTTTTTTAAAGTATTTATACTAACAAAAAAAGCTAAGAGAAACAGAAAGCAAAATGATCTTTGCCACTTGAATATAACTTTAAAAAATTAAGAATTTTTGCCTGGCTGAAAGTTTAAATGGTTTGTATTGAGTTGGTTTTTTTCTCCTGAAGTTTGCATTTTGTTAACCTCCTGGTTGCACTTGGGGGATATCAAACTTGGGAGTGGAGTGCCAGATAACTGTGGACAGCTGTGGAGCCATTTCGGAAGTTGCTTTCCAAAAAAGCCCACTGTGGAAGGGTGTGGCTGTCACTCCCTGGGAAAAACGGAAAGGAAGAACATGACAAAGGAGGAAATCAGCTGTTGGAACAAGGAAGGACTTAAACACTGAAAAAATGCCAACCATTAAAGACATTTGTTCTGCCACACGCAGCCCTAAGGCCTACCCTCCTCTACTTCTGTTGGCGTGGCAATGTGCTCAGCTGTTGTTATTTTGGGAAGGAATTTCCACAGAGCTGGCAAATCTTCAGCCCTGAGGTTTCCTCTGACTGACTAATCAACAGGTGTCGAAAAAGCCTGTGGCAGAAATGTCACAGACCCAGTGTGCTCGTTTGACTTCTGTAGCTGTGACTGTAGTTTCATTCCAGTGGATCATCTCTTAATCCAGAAGCTTTTCTGCAGAATAAAAGCTAAATAGATCTTTTACAAGATTTATAAGCAATTTCTTTTCCATAGATATAGCATATGCACTTGGTAATAGCATATATTACTTAGGATTTATGAGTTGAATATTGTATTAATGAAACAACTGAAACCTAAAATGTATATGTTCTAGAATAAACTTTTCAAAGAAATGTTGTTGGCATTATAACTTTAAAAATATATTCAAGTGTCTTAATTTTATTTCACGAGCTAACTGTAAGGACAGCCATTAGAACAATGATCATATCAGTCCAAGAAAAAAATAAAAAGGGAAAAATAATATGTAAAGTGTTAGATTGTCAAACATTTTTAATAAATATAAATCATTGCACTATTCTTATGGCTAAATTTCATTTTTTAAAATTTTTTCCTTTAAAATATACCCCCAAAAGAAACACATGTACATGAATCATTCCAATTTTCAATAAAAATAAGAAAATTGAAATAAGAATAAAATTCTATCATATTCAGAGTAAATGTCAAGGTTCTTATTTTGATCTTTGGGGTCATACATGGTTGGCCTCCTCACCTTACCTTTGTGACCTTCTGTCCCCCACTCTCTCTCTGGTCTTTGAGCTTTAGCCACACGGTCTTCTCTGCTGTTCCCTGAACCCAGTTCAGGGCTTTGTTTTCATCCAGTCAGGCACATCTCTAGAGGAAAACAGAAAGGCAGAACTTCTTGCCTCATTCAGATCTTTAGTCAAGTTCTTTCGAGTGAGACATTCCTGTCTGTCTCGTAAAATTTAACCTTCTTTCTGCCAATATATCTTATTTGCTTGCAGCTTGTCTTTATTTTTATTGGTACTGGAGATTGAATTCAGGGGCACTCGACCACTGAGCCACATCCCCAGCTCTATTTTGTGTTTTATGTAGAGACAGGGTCTCACTGAGTTGCTTAGCGCCTTGCTGTTGCTGAGGCTGGCTTTGAACTCGCGATTCTCCTGTCTCAGCCTCCCTAAGTGCTGGGATTACAGGCTTGTGCCACCGCACCCGGCTGCAGCTTGTCTTTATTTAACATGTATACTTTTTTTGTGTGGTGCTGGGGATTGACAACAGGACCTCATGCATGCAAGACAAGACAAGCATTCACACAATGTATTATTTTTCTTCTTCTTCTTCTTTTTTTTAAAATATTTTTTTAGTTGTAGATGGACACAGCATCTTTATTTATTTATTTTTATGAGGTGCTGAGGATCGAACCCAGCGCCTCACACATGGGAGGCAAGCGCTCTACCACTGAGCCACAACCCCAGCCCCCCCCCATTTTTTTTTGGTACTGGGGATGGAACTCAGGGGCACTCGACCACTGAGCCACATCCCCAGCCCTATTTTGTGTTTTATGTAGAAACAGGGTCTCACTGAGTTGCTTAGCACCTCGCCGTTGCTGAGGCTGGCTT
Organism: Geosciurus inauris; assembly: GCA_004024805.1. NCBI lineage: Eukaryota > Metazoa > Chordata > Mammalia > Rodentia > Sciuridae > Geosciurus > Geosciurus inauris. The sequence goes on from PVHX01002876.1 coordinate 113,937, forward strand.
TGAACTTGCGATTCTCCTGTCTCAGTATTTTTCTTCTTATGACTTACATTGTTCACCAGAACGCAAGCTCTGAAGGAAGGAGTTTCTGTATTTTGTTTACTGTTCCAATATCAAATGTATAAAAAGTGGCTGGAACACTTTAAAAACATGTTTAAACATAATTGATAAATATGTGTTCTGTGGATGCCAAGAAAGAAATATCTAGAAAATATGTTTGAATGCCGACATGGCTGACATTACTGCTGTTGCTCAACACAGGGCTTCCAAGACTAGTCTCCACCTTATAACTTAAGGACGGACATGCTGCCTAGCGCTGCATTCATGATTCCCAGTATTTCCTGATAATAATAGGAACAACAATACCTGTATCTTCTTGCTTTGTAGTTGATATTTTGACAAAATTTAATTCATTTTGTTCCTTAACAACTCACACTACTACTAGTCCCATTTTACAGAGAAAGAATTGAGGCTGATCAACTTCTCCAATATGCTGAAGCTAGTACATACTGGAACTGGTATTAGATGATCTGAATTAAAATTTTTGTCACCATTAAGCAATTGTTCTTGGAAGGTCTAAAAAGAGATGAAATGCTAATAGGCAGATCAAATCTTAAAGAATAAATGTTAATGGAAGCTAAACTGGAGAATGACATGATCAGGTTTATATGTTAGAGAAATTACGTTGGCAGAAAACAGGAAAATAAAATGCAGAGATGATTGGGAATGAATAAGAGATTGAAATAAGCCAAATAAGAAAAGATAAAGCATATTTTTGTTAGTGGAACAGGTGATATAAATGAGGGTATGGAATTTAGGCATGTCATGAGCTAGAAATCTCTGTGGGTCAAAGGAAGGGAGGAACAAATAGTAGCTTCCAGACTTCTTACTTGGGCAGTTAGATATAAATGACAGTGGCCAAATCCTGATTAGTAAAGTAAGAAGAAAAGTAGATTTGGAAAGAATATTGCAATTTAAATCAAGGGAGAAAAGAATCTGGTAGAAATCTTGAATAGTTAAGAGGTGGGTAAGTTGAGGATCAAACAGTGCTGTTTGGATTTGGAATGGATGGATGATCATTGGTGATGTTGGACAGAGGAGCTTTAGGGCAGATTCTCGCCTAGAGGCAGACTAGAACAATCATCTTCAGAAGTTTAAAGAGGAAGAAGTCGGGATAATGAGTGCATCCTCTGTGAGGTGCCATGCTGAAAGGAGGAGATAAAACAGGGCAGAGGCTCATTCTAATTGCTGTTTTAAATATGGAAGTGACTTAATCATCTAGTAAAATGAGTGGTGAGTGACAGTTGTATCACATTCCTATCTTGACTGTAACAAATTACCCCAAATGCACAAATGCGTTCTTACCATTCTATGGGTTGGAATGTTAGAAATACTGGGGCGTCGTGAGGAAACACATACACAGGAGTGGCTCCGCCAGGCAAAATCTGCTTCTGCAGAAAGATGTGCTACCAAACATTTGGCAAGCAAGCACACCAAGGGAGGTAGCCTGCCTGTTTTTAGCTCTGACACAGCACTGTCCCTTGCTCTGATAGGAGGAGCTCGGAGTTACATCTACATGATTGGCTAATTTAAAAATTGGGGCGGGCAAAGGGAAGAGCTACAGTTAAAACAGCTTCAATTGGATGCAGGTTGGGGAGCTCAAAATGGCTGTGATTGGATACATTCATGCCACCCTCTGGAGATTGGATCCAGGAATTTAGATAGGCTACAGGTTGCTTTTCTTACACCCTGATTTTACACTTCAGACTAAATACTAAATTCTGAAAATGGATCACTGCATTTTCTATTTTTCACAGGAAGATTAAAATCAAGGTGTTGGCAGGACTGTGTTACTTTGGGGGGCTTTATGGAATCCTTACCTCTTTCGCCTTCTAGAGGACATCAGCCTTCCTTGGCTTATGACCTCTTCCTCCAGCAGTCCAGCAACTTTTCTCCCCTCTGACGTCTTGCTTTTGTGTAAGGACACTTGAGATTACCATGGTGCCTCCCTGGATTATTCCAGGAAAAATCTCTCATCTCCAGATACTTAATCACACATGCAAGTTTCTTTTGCTATGTAAGGTAATAGTAAAAGGTTGTGGGCATTCAGACATGGATATCTTTGGGAACCATATATTTGCTTAATATATTCCACTCTCTACCCCCTAAATATTCATATCAATTCCATATGCGAAACATATTCACCCCATTCCAAGTTCCTCCTAAGTCTCAACCCGTTGTAATATCAACTCAAGTTCGATTATCCTATTTAAATCTCATTAGCTCTAAATACCCCAAACCACCATGGGATGAAATTGCTCTCCATCTGCAAGTCTTTGAAACTAGAAAATGAGTTATGTATTCCAAAATACAATGGATGGAGGCTGGGATAGGATACCAGTTATAGGTGTTCCTAATAAAAATAAAGAAAAGAAAGAAAAAAAGGACTCACATTCCTAGAGAAATTTCAAAATCTGTCAAGGCAAAGTCCATTAGAGTCAAGGGCTGGGAATAATTCTTTGTGGTTTTCTTCCCTTCTGGGCCTGATGGTCTGCAGACCCTTGGAGTTATCCTTCCTTCTATATGAAAGGTAGCACATGTTTGTGTCTGAGTAATATTATCAGATTGTGTCCTGCTTATAGAATTTTGGGAGTCCTATAGCCTTCTTTCATTTTTTTTTTCCTTTCCATCCTTTGAGTACAAACTGGCAGTGTTTCTGGCGATATGAAATCCTCAGGGACCTTGTGGATCTCCTGTGTGTGTCTCAGGGATTTGCTTTTTTGAGATGAGTCTCCTCCATCTGTCTTTCCTGAAAATCCCATTTATATTCCTGACTTCGACTGAGAAGTCTGAAGGGAACTGTGGGTCACATGCCTACTCAATTCATGTTCCTTTTGAGTGACTGAATACTGTAACCTATGGATCTTTTTGAGACCCTAGCAAACAGTCATACTCATGACTTCCTCTCCAGAACATGCTTTCCTGACAGAGGATCTTCTAATTTTAGCATTTACCAAATCATCAAGAACTGGTTCCTTTTGCTTAACCATTTTCTCTCTTATAAGGACACTGTGACTATGTCAGATCCATCCAGAAAATCTAGGGTAATCTCTCCATCTCAATATTCTTAACATCTGCCGTTATTTTGGCCATGTGGAGTGACATATTCACAGATCTGAGGATTAAGACATGGGAATCCATACATGGGATATCTGTATTCAGTATACTACATGCTAGTAGGCAGAGAGAGGTTGTTGATTCAGGAAATTTTGGGGGGATGGTATCCAGGATTGAACCCGGGGACACTTGACCACGGAGCCACATCCCTAGCTCTATTTTGTATTTTATTTAGAGACAGGGTCTCACTGAGTTGCTTAGCACCTTGCTTTTGCTGAGGCTGGCTTTGAACTCGTAATCCTTCTGCCTCAGCCCCCTGAGCCGCTGGGATTACAGGCTTGTGCCACCGTACCCAGTAATACAGGAAATTATAGCATGATGGAGTGAACTCCTTGAGGAAGTTGTGGATAATCAACTCCAACTTAAAGGAGGTTAGGCATGTTGTAAATGGAGCATGATAAGCCTACTTAGGCTGTAAGTGAGGGAACAGTCAGTTGAGAGGGTTTTTTTTTGAAATATTAGATGTATTTGCTGAGACTGGAGGAGAACTGCAAAACGCTGTAGGGTTTTGAGGCCGCTGTTAAAGAACAGTGGAACTGTGGTCATAAACAATAAATTTGAGGTAATAAATATTAATTTCTCTTGATGCCCTGGTACAGGAAAGGAAGGACTTAATTGATCCAGGTGATTAAATTGCAATACAAGGGCAGAGGAAAGCCAATGATGAAGCAGTTGAGAATGTTAATGAGAGAAAAGTTCAGCCTGTGTATAGAGACTGAGAGGTGAAAGAATGGGCCTCTAAGGAGGCTGAGACTGACTGAGAGACTGGGGGATAATGGAAAGATCTGGAATGTGGAAATGGAGTTTTACTCTCAAGTTTCTGAATAAAGTCCAGATTGGAGTCATGGGAATAGATTGTAACAGTGGAAGAGAACTAAATATTCATTTGGAGCAGTTGTTTATTTGTATGAACTTTGGGGTGGAAAACAGGAATGGTAGAGTGAGTGACATATGGGGAATCCCCTTTTGATAAACCTGTATTGTTAAGAGACCAAACAAAAAAGGATGGTCATTTACATTAAAAAATTGCAGGGAAAATTTTAGTAATAATCAGAAGAAGAAATCAACATTAAATTATCTGTGCTTTGGGGTGGAATGATAAAACTGTCGCGTTTAAAGCACTTGTATAAGATAGTCTCAGAGGTACAGAGAACATTGTGCTCAGCTATTTTCTTTGGAGTTAGAGTAAAAGTTTGAAATCTTGGCTACCATTAGCTAGCTGAACGACCATGGACAAATAATTTAACTTCCTATAATTGTACCTCACCCATGGAATAACAAAGTATGAATTTTGTAGGGTTTTGTGAAATTAGATGTGATAATACATGTTAAGGATACTGTGTGTTGCCTAGCACATAAATAAGCACAATGAATAAGTTTACATCAAAACCCAACTTTCTGCTCTTGACAAATGTGTTCTTATATACAAAGGTCCACTAACTATCAGAGACTAGTAAAGAACTGACATCAGATGAATTAATGACTTAATCATGTGTCAAGTTTTGGGTTCTTTTGTTTTATGTCTCAGTGTCATCATCATTGAAAAACATAACTATTTTCAATAAAAAGGAAAAGAGAAGAAAAGAAACCCTGACAGAAGTTAGCCATGCCTTTACCTTCTTATTGAAATAACTTGATTCCAGCCTCTGAGAAAAAAAAAAAACAAACTTTTTTCTTCTTTGCTCTTCTGGGCTCTTTCCATTGGAAACAGGCCATTTGTACCATCCTCCCTTTTTTTAAAGAAAAAATTGCCATCTTTCAATACTCCTTCATATGCTGCCCTGTTCCACTGTTGATGCCGCATAGCCACCTTGAATCTCAACAGTTTCTGTGCATGCATAGTATCATGCAGTTAAGTGCCTCGAGAATTAAAGGCTAGGGTTGAAGCTCATGTTGCAAACATTAATAAAAGTGATGACAAAATTAAAAACCATCTTTCTACTCAATTTAAATTCTTTATGATACACGATTGGTGCTACAAATGTTCACAAAGGATAGAAATGCTGTTGGAAATTTTTCATCAGATGGATTTCTAAAGACAGACACTCAAAGTCCATATTCTTTCACTTCATTAAAAATTTTTCGTTTGTTTTGATTATACATAATATTGGGATTCATTGTGACACATTTGTACATGCACATACATAACAATTTGATCTATTTTATTCCCCATATCTCCCCTTCCTCTCTTCCTCCCTCTCTTTTATCCCCTTCTATGCTTTGCTATTCCTCCTCCTATTTTCTTTTCTTTTTTTTTTTTTTTTTTGGTACCAAGGATTGAACTCAGGGGCACTCAACCACTGAGCCACATCCCCAGCCCTATTTTGTGTTTTATGTAGAGACAGGGTCTCACTGAGTTGCTTAGCTCCTGGCCATTGCTGAGGCTGGCTTTGAACTCGCGATTCTCCTGTCTCAGCCTCCCTAAGTGCTAGGGTTACAGGCTTGCTTTCTTGCTATTTTTGTGATTTTAGTATCAATTGATTATTAATTGATTATTTGCTCATTTCCTGGTATTCTTCTTTTTTTTTAACTTTCCAAATTAGCTATTTTTCTACTTTTACATGCTAGTTGTTTAAATTATTTACATTATGTTCTCTGAAAAAATTAATTATTTGTCTATATATTTAATCTAAAAATTGAAAACTAACCAACAACATGTACAACAATCATAAGTACTCATCATAGTAGTCTATTCATTATAAAAGTTTGTGATCAGGTCCAAATTGTAGGAAGAGTATCCTATATCATTAAACCTTGCTTACAGTAGACTTTTCATAGCATTAAAAGACATGAAAGATGTTGGTCATGTGTCAGAGCATTTGGGTTTGATCATGATTTTAAGGACCTTACTTTAATCAGTTTTAACTACCTCCAGGTTAAATATTAAAGCAGGATACATAGTAACAACTTTTATTTTGGCAGCAACACTAGGATAATAATATTATTCTAAATTTGCAGATGAGAGAACTTAGTAAACAATTTGTCTCAGGTTGCACAAATAGTTAGTTGGACAGTTTGGAACTTAGCCCAGGCATGAAGGCTAAAGGGCCCCATCTCTTAACCTCTTTACCGCCTCTTTCATTCCCATTCTTTTGTGGCTGTCTTTTCTCTTTGGCTGACTTTATGTTTTTCTCTTTATTTTTGGAGTACTGAAATTTTACCAAGATGTGTTTAGCCAGGGATTTCTTATTTTTCATTGAATTTGCTTTGTTTTTGGAGAAACTTTTAAATCTAGCTTTGGGCTAGTCTTCCTAAATTACATTTTCTCATACTATGTTTTGATTACTTGCTACCCATTCTGGTATTCCAGTTATTTCCTCCTGGATTTCTTGCGAAATGGATTATAGGCTTTGATCAATCTTTCACGTGTCTTAATGGTTCTATTATTTCTGTCTCATTGTCTTATTTCTCTGTATTCTGAGAGACGCAAAATCCTGTTTTAGTTTGCCAACTTGAAATTCTGTTTATTGTTCAACAGAGTAATTTATTTCATTTTGTTAATTTTTGAGAGCAATATCTTCCTGTGTTTTTTCTCGTCAATAATACATACTTAAATTTCCTAGATTCAATATCCTTTTTCTTCTTTATGAGAATGCTGTTTGGAATTTTTCAAGTTTCTCTTCTGGCCTCTAAATCATCTTTGTGTTCTGAAAATACAGATATTTTTAAGTCTGTTTATGTGTTTTGTTTCTCTTCATTTTTGGTTTATTTTCTGTCTGATAATTATTTCATGTCTGAGGATCCTTTCTTTAACTTTTATGCTTACTTTGTAAATTTTAGAAAATTACAGTGGTTAGTAACAAAGCTGACTTGGACTTCCCTAACCTGTTTCTTCATTAAATAGGAGAGAGTGCTAATTATGTACTCCTAAGCATGTGTTTAGGGTAGACTATTTTAGGGACACTCTTGTATAGGTTGTGTGTTTGGGACCCCATACCCTCACATATAATTTAAAAACCAGCAGAAATGATTATACAAGAAATAATTTATAATATAAATACCTTGCTGGGCACAGTGGTGCATGCCTGTACTTCCAGCAGTTGGGGACGCTGAGACAGGAGGATTGGGAGTTAAAAGCCAGCCTCGGTAACAGTGAGGTGCGAAGCAACTCAATGAGACCCTGTCTCTAAATAAAATACAAAATAGGGATAGGGATGTGACTCAGTGGTTGGGTGTCACTGAGTTCAATCCCTGGTACCCCAAAAACAAAACAAAACAAAACAAAATATAAATACCTACATGGAAAACCATGCTGGTGAATGTGTAATGTATGTTTTAATTGGCATTACTCAATAGAAAATGATGTACATTTTTTCATGTGCTTGTTATTCATCTGTTTTCTGCATTTGTGAAGCATATTTCCAAATCATTGGACAAATGTAAAATTGGACTCTATCTTTTAATATAACTACCTCTAGAGAGGAAGTACTGGAGAATTCTAAGTTGAGTTCTTAGGTTTCTTTATTCTTTCCCTACCTAGATGCTTCTTACCAGCTATTTCTGTCTTCCTCTTCTCTGGCTGATGGTGCAGCCACTACTGTATTGGAACTTGTTGTTCAAGTCAGAATTTGCTCATTATTAAATGGTCTGAACAAGGAAGAAATATTTTCCAGTAATATGAAAGTCTTGCCAAAACTTTTAATTTTTTTTTTTTTACCCTGGAGAATTGATCAAGTGAAAACTTAAGAGATTTCAGTTGGGGCCTTAGAGAGTAGGTGTGAAATGATTTTTTTATCTCGAGAGCCTTTTTCTCCTCTTTTTTTTTGGATCCTATTCCTGTTACTGGGTCACTTAAGCTCAAGTGACCTCTCAAAGGTATAATGTTATTACCCAATAGTTTATCTTCTTTGCATTATGCTATCTTCAAAGTTCTGCCTACTTTGCTAAGCCTCTTAAAATAGAATTCTAATCTGTCCTGTCTTCTGCTCAATAGCCTTCAATCTTTCTCCAAAGGAAACAAATAGATTTTAAATTTCTTAGTCTGGCCTTCAAGGTCTTCTATAACCTAGGCCTTCTCTCCTTTCCACCTAGACTCTGAATGCTTCACCCCACATGCCAAACTCTAGATTTCCAGATCCTGTTTATCTTCCATATCTCTGCTAATGTGGGGCTTTATTTGGAGTCTTTCTATGATTCTCCCATATGGCAATAGTTGTATATTTTTGACAATATTTAACTTATTTTTTACATTTCCTATCTTACCAACTATGGTGAGATAATTGTGATAGCCAGCAGTCACAATTTTTTTTGGTTCGCATGTGTTGTTTTTCTTACTAGATTGCAAATTCCTTGATGAGAAGTTTTGTACTTTTTCGTCCCTGAATTATATTATAGCTAGCTAGCTCATTGTGCCACATATATAAAAATTTCTCAGAAATATTTGTTGAATGACAACTGTCAACTCATGTCAAATATTTAATTATGTGGCAGGCACTTGCTAAGCATTTATATGTGTCTCTCTTTTAACCTTCCTAAGGTCTTTAAAATAAATGTGCTATGATTATTTCCAATTTATGGATGAGAAGAGAGAGGAATAGGGAAATTACATCTAGCCAAAGGACTCTGTTAGCTATTGTTGGACTAAGATACAAATTTAGATGGTCTGGTCCCAGAGCCTAATGTTCTCAACCACAGTGTTTTACTATGCAATTTGTGGATGGAAGGCATGGGTAAAAGATTGAATGGGAATGGCTTTGTTGACATTGAACTGTGATGACTAAGGGTATATAAAACCCAACTGATTCCATCTCATAAAAATTTTCAAATTGGAATTTATTATACAGCATTTTAAAATTTTATAACAAGATATACCAATGTTATGAAATATATTCCTTTCTCTAATCCTCCCTTCACCCTTGGACTCCACACCTAAGGAATACATATATGATAAATACACATCATTTTTTAAGTCATCCGATGATATTCTGACATGTTCAAGCATAGAATTCCCTGGAAGTTCCTAATTGCATAGTGTTTTATATCTTTTTATTGTTTTACTCTGCTTACGGTGGTTCAAGATAGGTTGTATAAGCAGCTGTGAGTACAGTAGCTTGGAGTACATGATGAGAGCATCAGTTTTAGTCATGTGCTGTCTTCTATCCTCAGAAGCTATTAATGGAGTAACTGGAAAGCAACAGAGACATGGTAGTGTGCTCTGACCCGGTATGACTTCTGTGTGGCTGTGCTGCTGCGTGAACCTTCTTCAATCTTTACACTTTTACCCTTTACATTTATGTACCTGGGGATAGACAGAGACATGCGTTTTTACATAGACAACTGTGGTTAAATTTATGAGGTGTGCATGTACATAGGCTTCTCTTTGCTTTTAAAGAAGCAAGAAAAATAGTAAGTTGGTTTATCCAAATGAACAAACTATACCATATCAAGATGCTAAATTTAGCATTTCAGTGAAACACATTAAAATCCTGGCACTTTAGCTCTGGAGCTAAAGTGCCAGGATTTTAATCTGATTTTAAATCTGATTATTAGGCTTTGGGAACTTGGACAGGTCTTAAAAATTTCCTTACATAAATGATAAAATTATCTTCCTTATAAATTCATAGTTATGTTCTATTTAAACCACATAGAACAGTACCTAGACATTTGTATTTATTTGCTGTTATTATTTTTGCCTATTTATGCAATGAATCTTATCATGCATATTAGACTGAGACTTTTCTGGTCTTTATTTTCCAGTGTACCAATTTCAATCTTGATTAGCTAAACAGTACTCCTTTCTCAAAGTCAGTTTTCTAAATAGGATAGTAAACCTATGGCCTTATAAGTAATGTCTTAAAGAATTTCTTGGTTGGGTCCAACCTGTAATGATTGCAGTGTTACTGGCTCCTAAATACATCAAACCATACATTTTCTAACTGAGCAATATGTGAAGGCAATAGTGTTTTATGGAAATATGATATGAATGGATATGCAGTCTTTCAAAACATTTGCTTTCATTTGTTTTAGGTTTTAAGAATGTTCACATGCAAAAGAGAGAAAAAAAAAAAAAGAGAAAAACCTCAGGTGAATGGATAAAGAAAATGTGGTATATATACACAATGGAATTTTACTCAATCATAAAGAAAAATGAAATTTTGGCATTTGTAGGTAAATGGATGAAATTGGAGAACATCATGCTAATGAAATAAGTCAGACTCAGAAAGTCAGGGGTCAAATGTTTTCTTTCATATGCAAAAGCAAAAAAATAAAAATAAAATGATGGTGGGGGCAGATTACATATAGTATTTTCATTTTAACTGAAGCCAAAGACTAAATAGTAGTTTTCTTTAGTAAGTTTTAACTTTTTGAAAGACAAATATGTAAACTTTACATACTAATAGAATTTTAAATACTTGTGCTTTATGTCTTCATTGATTTATTATATCTAGTGAGTCACTTTTAAAAATACTTTGAAAGTATAATCCACATCTCCAAATATTACTGAAAAATAATGTTATCAGTATTTAGCCATCAGTATGTAGCCTAAGTATGGGTGAGGGTCACCATAACTGTATTCTTATTTTCTATAAAATGTACACATTTATAATCTTGACAAAAGCTCCTCTGAATACATTTTCTAAATCAAAATGTAATATATATATATATATATTTATGTATATATATATATATATATATATATACATAAATATATATATGTGTATCTCCCTTTGAAAGCTGATCTTGAACCCATGGACTAAAGCAATCCTCCTGCCTTAGCCTCCCCAGTAGTGAAAAATATAATAATTTAATTTTACACAAGGATAACAAACTGTTGACCCAAGTCTATCTCTTCCAAAGGCTTGTGGAAGTCACATCCAGAAAATGAACATATGGTATAAAACCCAGGCCAGGAATTGGAGATTGAGAGCACTCACCTGGCATGCTATGGTTGTTGGGGGAATGTATAGTTCCCTGACAGCAGAGGGAGATATGCAGCCTACAGGTGTGACTTATGTACTGTCCAGTTTGGAAAGACTGACATTCCTAATAACTTTCCTCTGTGAATAAAAGCAAAATCAAGGCGTCTTTGAAACAACATCATAATGTCAAAAAAAGTAATTTTTTATAAAGACCTTCAAGCGTTGCACTACTTGTTAACATTTTAAAATACACCTTTCAGGCCTTTCAACATTTCTGAGGTCAGTTAGAAGTCTTCAAAGTGGTGGCTTATTTCAGATGAGCATTTCTTCTTTCCTGGGAGAGCAGGTTAGCCTTGCTTATCCATTAGAGACTGCTTGGTCTGTGGTCACTCTGATACAACTGTGACCTCAGACTCTCATCTGTCCTCTTACTCCACTCGGCTATATTTGGTAACTGAACTCATGTTTCAGCAGAGTGCCACAATCAGGAATTCCAGCAGTGGATTAGGAAGCAGCCCCAGGTCTGAGGGTTCTTAGAAATTAAAGCCACTTAGTGCAGAAGGGACTGTACTTATGCATCTAATAAACATAGGATTTAAACACATTTCCCTATACTGTGACCTTGTAACTAGAAATAACCACATGCTCTTTTAACATATTCTTAATGAATTGCAAGTGTAGTTCATGATTCCAAGTAGAAAAAGTGACACTGTCAAAAAAACATTCTTCTTAGTATAATCTGCTGCCAAATGCATTTGCATAGTAATAATAAAAAAAGCAGAAAGAGTCAAAAATTAAACCCTTTCAGAAAGAGATACTGATGACATGCAAATAATTTGTCTTAGAGACTCAAGAATTTAAGGCACCAGACACTTCCTTGCAAACACTTTTAGTCAGAAAACTGGATGCAAGAAGGGTAAGACAGGAGCTTCAAACAGACTTGAAAGAATTCTTTTGGAGAAGTTATTTACTACTTTCATATCCTTTTTGTTCTTTAGAAAAATTAAACTAAAAAGCTTCAGATCCAAGATCATAAAAACCAGATTAATCACTAGAAGTCCGAGGGGACTGAATTGGAGAAGGGAATGAAAGCTTCAATGTGCCTGTAGTTTTACTTCTTCAAACAAGGTATGATGCAATTATACAAAAAATAAACACCATATCTTTTTGGTGTTGTGAATGTTAGAAAATTGGATACCAAGATTAATTATGTAAACAGTGAATAATACCATATATGCAACATATTAATTTTCAAATACAGTAAATAGTATTTTTAAACAAAATTATAATTATGTAAATCTACTATTATATCAATATTATCTATCTATCTATCTATCTATCTTTCCATCTATCTATCTATCTATTTTTGGTACTGGGGATTAAACCCAGGGGAATTTTACCACTGAGCTACATTTCCTCCCTCCTTTCCTTCCTTCCTTCCTTCCTTCCTTCATTTATTTATTTCATTTTGACATAGGGTCTCTCTAAGTTGCTTAGAGACTCACTTGCTGAGGCTGTCCTCAAACTTGTGTTCTTCCCTCTTCAGTGTTCCTAGTCGCTGGGATTACAGGTGCGTGCCACTGTGCCCAACTTAAGATTTTAAATGTTTTATTGTTGAATGGGTAGTACATTGTTCAGAGTCCCAGAGTACAGGTTTCCACTTCTACTTCCCAAGAATTCTAGCCAAATTTAATTATGTTTAGAGTATTCCAAGTATTACAATTCCAAGTATTACAATTATGTTTATTGTATTCCAAGGGGAAATTCACACTTTCTTTTTTTGTATTTCTGAATCATAAGAATAAAAAGTTCATAAATGCAGGTGCAAGAACCCTGGACATAGATTTGTATGTGATTGAGATAATCCTGTTGAGTTGTTTGCAGGGAGATGGGTGTTTTTGATTGCAGGGGAAGATGTTGGTCCCAGCCTGAGAGAGAATTGAGTTTTCAGATCCTGGAAGAACAGAGGGATGATGGGTTCTGTGGTTGGTCAGAATGCTCATGTAGGACAGAACAAGTACCCAGCCAGAGTGGGGTCTGGTCATAGATGTCTGGGCACTGAGCACGAAGCATGTTGGGCTTGGAAGCTGCAGTGAAGGAGGTGGGATGCCTCTACTAGGTCAGGGACGATGGAGTTGGAGCAATGAGTCTCATAATGAATCTCAGGGTGATCAAGTTGGAGCACTGACCAGAGGAGGCCTCTCACACACTTCCCTAGACTTCCTGTTCCCTAAATCCTCACATAATTCTAGGGTAGGAAGAAATGTGTAAGAAAAAAAAATGTAAAAAAAAGGGGGGGGGAGCTTATGCTCCTGAGAGAGGTCTCAAAACTGGATATGATTTCATTAAAATATAAGCAACATGACCCTTTTCCCATCCTGTGTATAGAGGAGAGAAACCTACCTATGATAAAAATTGTTGCATAAGCAATAGTATATAAGAATCTGGAATATGAAAGTTCTCATTCTTAAAAAAATACATTAGTAGTTTGACCAAAGCTCTGAAGTTATTATAACAATGTTTGATTGATTTATTCAGGGTGAGATTAGTACCTGGAAAGTAATACAGTTTTGCAATATAGTTTTTAAAAGCTGTCTTGTCCTAGTTTTGAGGCCCTGGCTGGAAGCCAACCCCTTCCTCTTTTTGGGAAGACTGTTAAGTCTATACCCTCACGTGCTCCCCATGGGGTCACTGTATGACTGTTCTGACAACTGGAGACATCCCCAATGTCCCAGAGCCCTCTGAAATCATTCAAGTTAGCCAGTCTTAAATCTTTGTCCTGCTTGCCTGTCTCTTCTCATGGAAGCCAAAAATAAAGGTGTTTGCCCTCTCCTTCTGCTTCTTGGCCAAATCTCATGCTTCCTTGAGTGGCCCTGTTTGGTGGTGCTGTCCCAGAGTACTGTGAGTAACAAAATTATACAACCTTTTCCAGTTCCTCTGTCTTGCTCTGCATGTGGCCTTATCACACCTCACCCCAGGTCACATGGCTGAACTGAGTTTCTCAGTCTCTTTTTTTTTGCTCATTTACACTGGAGTTCAGCTTCATGTGCATCAGAATTTGGAAAGTGGAATCAGGGGCCTTTCTCTCGGTCCCAGGTACTTTCAAATGAACATATTAAAAGTCCTATGCTTTTGAAGCCGTTGTCATTTGAGCTGACCATCCTGTACCCTATTTTGTTTAATTGAGTTTGGATGTAGGTAAGCTTATGGTTCTCTTCTTTACCCCAAGTCCTGCCAGTAATCCAGGGTGACATTAGCATGCATTGATTATTTATTCCACACCAAATCATAATGCTTCATATTTATCCTTTGACCAGTTTACAGCTATTGATCTTCACTCTGTTCATATTTGACCCATTAGTTCCAGAGCCACAATTGCTTGTGCTCTGCTTCAAAAATACTAAATCAAAATATATATCATTAAAGGATTGTGGGATAGCCAAGTGGTAGAGTGTTTGTTAGCATGCAAAATGCCCTGAGTTTGATCCCCAGTGTCATAAACAAGCAAGCAAACAAAAATGTGTGTCACTTATCATTTGCTGGATAAGAATTTGCTCTACAACTTTGTGGCTTAAAACATGATATACATGAATTCTGTATGTGTTTATCCAGAGCATTAAAAATTATCCTCATTGATTTTAACAGGGTGCCCTCTACTCCAGGCCAGCTCTTGTCTATGGATTTGCAAATGTCTAGATCGTTTTGTAAGTGCACAGTTTCTGCATAGTGTATAGGTTCATACTTTAAAATATAATCTATTTAAAATATTTTCTGTTTGTTGAAGTCATACCCTTAGGCTTACTCCATTTTACTTGAGGACATATATGAAATCATCTTCACCTCAACATTATTTATAGCAGAAAAAAATGGAAACAATGTAAATATCCAATTTATGGGATGGTTAAAGAAACTCATGGAATTTAAAAATGATCATAGAAAGTGATGCTCATAATAGATCAGAAAAAACTCACTATAGAATGCTAATAGGAAGAAGTACTTATATTTACGCTGTGAGCACATTACTTAAAAACACAAACACCTTTTTTATGACTAAAGGTTTTAATGATTTAAATTAAGTTGAAATAAGAGTAAAGGTTTGACTGGATGAGATAGTTTGATTTCCTATTTTATTCTATTTTTCTCCACAAGAGGGAAAAGGCATTGTGTACCAAGATAACTGGATATTATAAAATGGCTTTGACATTCATTTGACCTGCATCAAAACTAATTTGTTTGTTTCCTCCTGAAATTTGCACTTTGCCAGCCTCCTGGGTGCACTTAGAGGAAATCAAACTTGGGAGTGGAGTGCCAGATGACTGCGGACAGCTGTGGAGCCATTTTGGAAACTGCTTCCCAAAGGAGCCCACTGTGTAAGGATGTGGCTGTCACTCCCTGGGAAAATGGAAAGGAAGAACTTGACAAAGGAGGAAATCAGCTGTTGGAACAAGAAAGGACTTAGATGTTCCAAAAATGTCAACCATTGAAGACAGTTGCTCTACCACACACAGTTCTGAGGCCTGCCCTCTTCTACTTCTGTTGGGCTAGCAATTTGCTCAAAACTATTTTGGGAAAGAATTTGCACAGAACGGGCATATCTTTAGCTCCCAATGTTTCTTCTCATTGACTGGTCAACAGGTGTTGAAAAAGCCTGTGGCTGAAATATCACAGACCCAGTGTGCTCATTTTAATTTTACATTACCTCCATGATTTTATTTGAATCTATTGCCAGTATCATAAACAAGCAAAGAGATGTTTTATTTTTTCCTTAAAAATAAAGAGGCAAATAGTTACTGACATAATAGTTATTTTCATAAGCACACATATGAATTTAGTAAGATTTACTTCTGAATTTTTAGTTTAGTATTGAAGTTATGATTACACAAATCAAACTGAAACAAATTTAGTAGTGATAGCTGGAGAAATAAGTAGCACTGAATTTCTTTCCAGAGTCACATGTCAGATAAATTCCTGAAATAACAATCATATCTGAATTGGAGAAAAAGTACAAAGCAAAACAATACAATGTTAACTTCTAAACTTTTACCTTATCCTATAGACCTAATCCTCACTAACTCTATTTAGCAGTCCAGTTTGGCCTGTTCTTAAACCTGAAATGAATGAATGGCTCCTCAAAGTGGATGACCTCATCCTTAATGCCATGGGCCTTGCTAAACCCTCATATCTAATACCCAATGGTGTTCAATTTACTTATGTTGTCCAATCAGAAATTGGTAAATTATTTGCTATTAAAGATTTAACTGAAATATTCTGTTCCATGCCTATCTCAACAGTTTCTCTGTTGCAATTTGCTTCCATCTTTGAAAGGACATAATACACATCTGCCAGGTCACTGTGGGTACCTCAGCAGCCTTGCCAACAGGCAGGATCACTGCTGACAAACTTTTGCTACAGCCACCTTTCTCCAGGAGCACAGGTATGAAAATGCATTGATGACATTGTCCTCAAAGGAGATTCATCTGAAGCACCCATTCAGGATATGTAAAGACTCACTTAAATTTACTAAAAGTAATTGTTCCACACAGAAGTGCAAGGCTCTGACACCCTGGTTAAATTCCTGAAACTATTTGGTAAACTGAGGGCTGATCCATTTCTGACACCATCAAGACATAACTCTTATCCCTCTGAGTACCCACACTGTGAATACAAGTCCAACCTCTCCTAGTCTTTTGGGCTGTGGAGGCAAGACGTTTTATATTTACAAATCTTGTTTTATTTTACTGATGTTGTAACTTGTTAGTCAGCCCACCCTAAACGTGTGTGTGGGGAGAGATCCTACTAAATGCTATGAAATGCATCCAGATCGAGATCAGCAGGCACTCTCAGAGACTGCTTCACTACACCACTGTAGGGGCTTTAACAACCTCCTGTCCTGCTTCATGAAGTCTGTAGAACTTCCCCATGGACTTCCCCATGGATCAAAAGTACTGCTCCTCAGCCCTGTACTGTATGTCATTGAGCAGCATCTACTGGCCACATACTGGGCTCTTCTGGATACAGAAGCTCTCACAGACCCTGACTCTGGGACCTGCTGTAACCACTCGCCCATTGTGTTTGTGAGCAATCAATGTGATGGAATACAAACTGGGCCCATCCCTTCAGTGTCCAGGTACAAAGGGAAAAGTTGAATTGATCCAGATGATCAAATTGCAGGTAAGTGTGGAGTAAAGTCAGTTAGACTCAAGCAGCTGAATGTGCTCTTTAGAGAGAAGGTGAAATGTCAGTGTACGGAGCTCACCCTGACAAGACAAACATTGAGGATTATTACTAAGAGTGTAAAGTACAGGGAGAAATTGGAAAAGTAGAAATGAAATGTGTAGTTATCTAGCTTTTAGACAAAGTCCAGGACATGGTCATGGGAGTAGGATGTTGAAGTAGAAAAGAAAAGCTAGCCTTGATCTTCTCTGTGTTATTTATATACTTCAGCATGCTAAGGTTTGAATGTGTCCTCCACATTCATGTGTTGGAAACATAAACCCCAGTGTAACAATGTTGGGAGGTGCAGTTTAATGGGAGGTGTTTAGGTCATAAAAAGCTTTACCCTTATGAATAGACTAGGCCAATTCAAGAGCTTGAGGCTGCAAATTGGACCTCTTTCTCTCTCTCCCCCATAACTTCCACAAGAAGACGATACAGCCAGAAGGCCCTTGCACTTTGAAACTAGACTTCTCATCTTCCCAAACTATGAGAAGCTTTTTCCTTTACACATTATCCAGTCTGTGGTATTTTGTTATAGTAACACGCAACAGACTAAGACAGTGGAAAATTGAGGAGAATGAGTCATAGTTTATTGAGTTCTCATTTGATAAAACTGAAGTCATTGAAAGTTGAAACAATCATACAATATACATACAAAATGATACAATATGTATACTAAAAACCAACCAACCAAAATAAAAACAAAAACAAAAAATGAACACTTTAACCAAAAGAGAAAGCAAAAGGAAATAATTTGTCCATTAACTGACTTTCAGTTGTAGAATTTGAAACATTTGTCAGAGATTATATAATAGATAATATTGTAAATACACCTTTGGGTTGGCAAATTTTGATCTTGACATCAGTTTTTAACTGTTTTATCCATTTAATCCTCATTCATCTCATATATAAAGTAACAAAAGTGTAGCACACAGATCATAAATTGTGAGAATGAATATGATAATAAGATAATAAATGTAAGGATATTAGCATATAGCTTAGCATAGAGTAGCCTCCTAAATGAATGCTACCTTTTGTTGTAATACAACTCATTGTTTTTGCTGCTAGAAAATATGCATTAGTTCCCTACTATATTAGCTTATAATAGTGTATTAGTTTTTAATGGCTGCTATAACAAATTATCCTGAACTTAGTAGCTTAAAAGAACACAAATTTATTCTATTACTGTTCACTGAGCTTCAGTCAAAATGTCATAAAGCTGATTTCTAGATGCTCTAGAAAAGAATGTGTTTCCATGTCCTTGCCAGCTTCTAGAGACCATCTGATTCTCTGGTCTGTGGTCCTTTCTGCATCTTCAGTCTCTCACTTTCTTTACTTCTGTCATCAGATCGCATTCTCTGATTCTTGTCTCTCTAATATAAAAGTCCTTATGATTATTGTGAGTCTTCCTGGGTAATACAGGATAATTCCTTCACTTGAAGGTACTTAATTTAGTCTATTCCCCAAAGTATATGTTGTTACAAAACCTAACACATTCACAGATAATTAGGACATTGACCTCTGTTGAAGGGAGGGGAGGAAGTCATAATTTAGCCTACCACATTAGAAATATTAGTGAAAGGTTGATACAAATATAGGATGACTTCTGAGAGATCACATGCTAAATTACGGTTCTTTTATTTTCTTTCTCAATATAATTATTAACAAACACATCACAAAGTTCCAGTGAACAAGTAAGTAAATAAATGCCTGATGGATGTAAGAAATGCCTTTCCTCCCTCTGGAGAGCAGGCTTGGTATAGAAAAGAATAGAATATTCATGCAATGAACAGAAGAGTAGTTCTCAGACTCTGCCTAACACTGAGTTATTTCGTTTTATAAAGCAGTAGTTTGCCATAAACTATTTCATTTTCAGTTTATGTACTGAGGTAGAAAGACTCTATTCCTTGTTTATACAAGTAAGCAGTTATCATCTACGTACCACAACCATAAGGCATAAACTGATAAATTAATTATGATAATGGCCACCAGTAAATGTATGCATCCATGTACACAGGTGTATAAAACTCATATTGGAAAAATGGGCCCATGAGCTAATTGAATGCACTGGACCATTAAATGAAGCAATCCTCTCACTGGAGACCCAAACAGGAGGAACACCCCGAGACTGAACCTGGGGACCCATGGATCTCATCACCTGGTCATTCCTTACAAGCCTTACCCAAGAAAACGCCACAGTAACAAACCTCTGAATCTGTCCTTGGGCTTCAGTAAAGCGTGGTTTCTCTTGCCTGTGGACCAAGCACAGCCCATTCCAGGCTGACACCTCAAAGTTGAAACTCCAGGCTGATGCTAAAACTGCCCTCAGTCTAGACCAAGGTCTAGAATAAGTTCCTGAGTTTTGACAGCTCTTTGTCCTGAGCAAGCACTCTGTCTGGTTTGTCCTCTTACCTGATCACATACAGGTACTCTTTGCATTTGGTATCTGCTCTCTACCTTTGCTCTCAGTTCAGCCTCTTGAACCCCTGTGGCTGCCTTAACCCCTTCTTACTTAGCCTTTCTGTAGCACACACAAAAACACAATTGCGAAAAGTATGCTGGGTGACTTGAGGGTTAAAGATATTAGAAATTAAGATTGAAATAAAAGAACTTGTTTTTGCCCAACTTGATTATCATGGGGTGACCCACAAGAATTTTGTGAATTGCTACTGCCAAAGTGGTGTTATTGTTATTCAAAAAATTCTCACACTGTGGAAAGACACAAATGTGTTTAATCTAATGACATAGCTTGCTCACAACACTCCTTGTCCTCATGTTTTTCTTAAACAGCTTGACTCTCCAATTTATGACTTAAAAATATATTATCCACAATTCTTTCCATTCTGTTTTCCCTCTGCAGCAGTGCCTGTGGCTCTGCTTTTAAGGAGAAAGCAGCCTGTGACTTCCCATATTCACCAGGATTACCCAAATCCACTGCTTTCTTGTTCCCAAACCCTTCTGAGAATTCCAGCATATTTGCATATTTATAGCGTTCATGAAATGAAGCACATCAGGTCACTAAAAAGAAAGGAGGTGCCTCTGCTTCAAATCTCAATTACAAGCATCAATAGGTAAAAAAAAAAAAAAAAAAAAAAATTAAGTGAAAATAGCACCCAGGCCAAAATTAAAAGTAAGCATTCTGCATTTTCAGTTTAATTTTTCAATGATATTTCTTGGCCTATGGTAATTCCAAATAGAGTTTACAGTTTACATAAACCAGTAATCATCAGTTTGGGGGTCAGACAGTCCCCACATCTCACCTGGCATTTCGGATTGCATAGTGTTACAGTTCATGTCAACTACCTCTTTGATTTTATCCCGTTGAGATGTCCCCAGATTTTTCTGCTTCCATTCCTAGTATATTTATGCTCAAATTCCAAAGCCCTTTAACATTACCTCTGCTTTTTCTATTTTAAAATTCAGATTGAACAGAAAGATGCTAAAAGCCACTTTTTCCAAATCGGCATCCCCCAGTTTTTTTTTTTTTGAATAGTTGTTTTTTTTTAAAGTTTTTTTAGTTGTAGATGGACACAATATCTTTATTTTATTTATTTACTTATATGTGGTGCTGAGGATCGAACCCAGTGACTCACGCTTCGAGGCAAGCGCTCTACCACTGAGCTATAGCCCCAGCCCCATCAGCCAGTTCTTGAGGAAGAGAAACTGAAACTGAGTATGAGAGGAGAAAGGAAACTGAAACCTGTACCCTAGGCATAAAAAGACCGGCTGCGGTGCATAGGTGTGCCCAGTCCGACGTTGAGGTTCAGCTGCGCCTAGTACTGGGGCTTCCACTGGAGCTCCGCTCTGGGTCCTTTCTCCTCCGCTTTCCCTCGGTTTGGCGTGCAGTTCAGTTGCTCTTTGGACTCTGCAGGTTCGGAACCAGGAATCCGGGGTCCGGATTCTGGGGTTCGGGGGATTTCTATCCTGTGTGAGGTGAGGAGAGAGGTGCTGCAGCGCCAGCTAGGAGAAAGGGAGTGTCAAAGTGAGCGATGTTCCCAGGGAAGGTCTGGAGCGGAGCTGTTCCGCAGAGGTTCGAGGTCTCTTCCCCTCTGAAAGGATCGGTCTGAAAGATGGCTCTGGAGCCGCTGGAGTAGGGTGCAGGGAGCTGCTTTGCAAACACCGCTGGGCCCCCCGAGGCGGGGCAAGGGGAGAGGCAGACGGAAGGGTTGGGTAGTGGAGGTGAGTGGGAGGTTTGGAGAGGGTAGCATTGTAGAGTACAGGCATTTGAGGGGTCCTCATCAAGGGAAATTTGGGCTATTGAGGGACAACTAAGGGAAGTTGATCTGATGAGATATTGACAGCAGCAAGTATGTTTTTTTTCACGCAGAACCCCGGACCTGCTCCACAATTTCAGAATCGCAACCTGCATTTTAATAAGATATCCCAAATGATTCCTATGCACCCTTAAATTTTAGTGACTTGAGACAATTTATGTCTTACCTCATAAGGGTTAAAAGTATTCATGTACTGCTGGGCGTGGGGGTGCACACTTGTAATCCCAGCAACTCTATTGGCTGAGGCAGGCAGGAGGAGCGCCATGTTTGAAGCCCTCCTGGGCAATTTAGCCAGACCCTCTGTAAAATAAAGAAAAAGGAAAGGACTGGGGATATAGCTTAGTGATAAGGCACCTCAGGTTCAATCCCTTCAGGAGCCAAGGGGCAGGCGTTAGTCTTCTATTGTTGCATAATGAATTATCACAGTTAGTGGCTTAAAACAATGAGAATTTATTTTTTTATATTTTCCATGGATCTGAAGTCCAGGCACAAGTTAATTGAGTGCTCTTGCTCAGCATCTCCCTCTCACTTGTTGGAACTCAAGGGCTGTCCTCTCCTCCCAGGCACTGGGCACTCACTCAGGTTGTTAATACAATTCTGTTGTTTCCTTACTGGTGGTTGGCTGGGCTTACTCTCAACCTTTAGATCCCACCCTCAGGTCCCTGCCACTGGTTCTCTTACAAAGTGGCTATGACTTCCAAGCCATCCAGAGACATTCCCCTTGTTTTCCACAAAGGTGTCTATTACATGATGTAACCTAGTCATGGGAGAAGCTGTGCCATTAAGTTCACAGTCCACAGGCCTGCCACTGTCCAGGGTAGGGGATTATACAGGGTTTGTAATGCTAAGGTGGTGGACTCCTGGAGACCATCTCAACCTTCTGCCCACCACATCAGATCAGCTGTTCAGGCTGGTTTTCCATCAGGTGGCTTCACTATTTTGCTCTAATACATAACCCATGTTTTCCCTTCTTCCTCCTTTCTCTGGCCTTCTCCTCCCCTTTCTTCCTCTTTTCTACTTCTTTTATAAGATTTTTTGAATCAGAAAGCAAATACGATTCTGGCAATACTGTAATTAGATGTCATGCTTTTAAAAGTTTCTTTTAACTTCTTTAATTTCCTTGTAATTTATTTGTTAAGATATGTGTCCTGTAGGGATTTTCCCAGTCCTTTTGCTGTCCTCTAAATGTCTTATAAATTAATTGTTACTGCTATAAAATTGATCAGCTTTGATTGGGGTGGGGGGCTGGGCTAGAGTTTTTCAGGGATGTTGAAGACACTTCTATTTTTGTCCTCCTGTCACCTAAAAATACTCAGAACTGTTAATGCATTAGAAGTAGTAAAATGGTTATATTCTATAGTTCCTCCTCTGTTTATTAACTGGATTACCTCTCCCTGAGCCATTGCTTAGTAATCCAATGGTGCAGTACTTCTAAGAAAGGCAGGAGAACTTATTGATTCTAGGAGTCATTTTTTTTCCATATATTATCCTTAGTTTCTATCTCTGGACTTAGCATGCATTCTTCTCTTTATCTTTTTACTATACCCCTAATTCATTATATTATTATATCGTCAAGGTTTATTATGTTTTCCACATTTTGTGACATGAATCAAATTCTTGCAATTTATTTCTATGTTGATTCAGAAGTAGAAAATCAATAAAAAGATCAGTTATAAAATTATGCTTATGAACACATTATTTACTGTAGAAACAATCTACATACCTGGCTTGGAAATGCCGTTCTAGATCATTGAGACTGCTATTTGAAATAGACCTTTCTGAATTCAAAGTATTATGGAATTTTCTTTGCTTAATAGCTTCCTTACTTCCTTAATTAATTTCAGGATCACACATAGTTTTACTGTTTCTTGATTATCCTTATGCCTCCCCATTTTCTGTACCTCCTTTGCATAAAATTGTCATTAAGATACATGGTTGGGAGGCTGCAGCTGTGGCTCAGTGGTAGAATGCTTGCCTAGCATGTGTGAGGCCCTGGGTTCGATACTGAGCCCCACATAAAAATGACTAAATAAAATAAAGGTATAAAGAAATGTTAAAAAAAAAAAGATACATGGTTGGTGAAATTTCTACTTAAAGTCTAGTTAATGTTGTTTTGCCTTTTCAATGAATTAAATGACGATTTGGATGGAGAATTCTAGTTTCAAAGTATTCCCCCTGTAGAAATTTGCAAACATTGTTTTCTTCTATAAAAATATCCAGCAATATTGCTTATTTTAATTTGTTCTGACTATATGCCAGGCACTTATGGTAAATCATCTGTATACATTAGTTCATACATTTAAATAACTTGAAAACAGAGGGGAGTAATATCATTGTCTGATTTTACAGATGAGTAAACACACAAAAAATGACTTGTCTAAATAATAGAACTATAGAGTGTGCTTGAAAACTAGGATTAATACTCAGTCCATCTGTCAATAGCATTCATGAGTTTATTCACTTCACCTATCTTCTAGAATCCATTTCTCCATAACTCTCTGTTTCTTTCTTTCTTTTTAGAGCTCTTCAACTCTAACATGTAGTTTTCTTTTTTGTCATTATTTCTTCTCAATACTTGGGGAAACTTTTCAATCTAAATATGTCTTTTTTAATTTAGTTATAGTCTAACAATATTATATTGCTTTGAAAAATATATCTTCAATTAATTTTTTGCCCACCCATTTTAGAATTCTAGCTCTCTTTTACTGGAATTACCATTCTATGCCCTTAGAACTTTGTCATCTATCACCTGTATTTTTTAGTATTTTTTCAATTTTTTTACATCTCTTTGTTTTTTGGTTTTGTCCTCTAAGAAATTTCCTGGACTTTAATTCTCAGATCACTGACTTGAGATTCCAACAGGTTTATTTTACTGTTCGGAACATTATTTTTTTTCTGAAACTATATTTTTAACTTTTATAAGCAGTTTTATAAGCACTTTTATGTTTTTAACTTTTATAAGCACTGTTTCTCTTTGTGATAATATTTTATTTGATAATTTCTTTTTGGTTTTTTGACAATGCTACTTAGAAATTTTGCAAGCTCTATTCTGTTCCTCAATCTCATTTATTCATTGACTTCTCATTTTTTTTTTCTTCTTGTATGTCTGGGGATTCTAATGTGTGTGTGTGTGTGTGTGTGTGTGTGTATGTGTGTATTCACTCAGCAGTTATAATAGGTTGATTATATTTTCTATAGCATGCCTTTTCCTGAAATGAGAGAGAAGTGTGGATAAGGACCATGAATTCTATATAAATGCTAGGGCATGTATGTGTTTGGTGTAGAGTTTAATAGAGAAGCTGTCTTATAGGGTATGTGAAAAGAGTGTAGGCAGGGAGGCTGTGGAATCCCTTAATTGTTAAAGTAAAGAGGGTTTTATTCTGCCACCGTGGCTACTGTTAAAAAATAGTACTATGTCCAACAGATACCCATATCTCATTAAAAGTTATGGTTATTTTTATGGAAAACTATGTTATTTCTTTCAATTTATGTGTATTATTTCTTCAAGTATTTTCTGAGTTGTCAGGACATAAATACTTAATTTGTTTGGTGTGAACTACTTAATATATGAAACAATTAGGTATTTATTTTTCCTAGCAGTTCCATTAAAAAAATTCTGGAGCCATTAAGGGTGCTGTGAATGTCTGGAAACTTATAAATCAGCTTATTTCATCTTGCAGAATCAGACACTATCCCTTCTGAAGCTCTCTTTTCTTCTGTGACATTCTCAGGGTTAATTTTCTCTTGCTTGTTCAGTTCTGACTGACTTGACTTTTTCCTTTTGAGCCAGGTAAGATTTGGAGAACTGAAGGAAGACAGTACAGCTGTGTGTAGTTAGCAAGTTTTCAGGAAAATGTCTGAACTCCTTACCTGGGCATAGGACCCTTTATAGTCTGATCTGTGCTTGCCTTTCCAGCCTCACCTCCAGTCGGTGCTTTGCCATGTAGAGTGACCGGCGGAGTCTCAAACTTGTCATGCAGCTCCACATCTCTGTGTATTAGACTGGTGATGATTTGCTACCTACAACATCTTTGCTTCCCTAAAATTTTTCATCTGCCCATCACACTGCATTGTTGGCTTCATTCTCCTTAACCCCCACCAGGGTGTGAGGACCACTCTCCATATATACTAGCCTACATTGCAGCAAGTACAATGCCTGGCAAACAGTAGATGCTCTATCAATCATTGAAAAAGATGGTAACTGGGTGAGCAGGCGACCATGTTTACATTCCTGTTTCCATTAAGTGTTTTCTAAATGTCCCAGCCCACTGTATTTTCTTCAAACTTTATCAATTCTCAAGTCGTAATTTTCTTTTTAATTTTTAATATCATTTTAATTTTTAATATGAGTGCATTATATATTCTTCTTTCTTCATGTCATGAAAAAGAAATCTATATGCATTCATCCATCTATCATCTTACCATATTTAATGTTAACAGCCTTAACACACTATATGGCACATGCCTATTTTGTTTCCATGACAATATGCCTAAGTGACATTTCTTCTGCCTCTTTAGTCGTTCTTTCTGTTATCTTTTCAGATTCTTCCTCCTCTCTCCTGCTGTTTATTAAATATTAGTAATCCTCAAAATTGGAGTTTTGGTTCCTTCTCTTGTTCCATGAGGCTATTTCCCGCTGTCCAAGCAAACTACTCTATGCCAGTGGCCTCCCTTGCCATTCAAGATTCAAATATTCAGATCTAGCTTAGATCTTGCATTTGACTTCTAGACCTATATATTTAATTACTTACATAACATGGCCTTTTGGTAAGTCTCAAAAGTCTGCAATATTCAGGTTGTCCACAAATTAACTCACAATCGTTGCCTGATATTAAGGTTACAAGGTTTCATTATAAGGTTTCTGAATGAGGGAATGACCTATCATCTGTCCCCCTGTTGCATGAGCTAGAATCCTGATTCATCCTTGACAGCCACTTTCTCCTCTCTTCTTTATCTATTCCTGATCCATTACCAAATTATGTCAAACTCACCTTCTAAATGACCTTCAAAGAAATCCACCTCTCTCCAGCTTCACCAACTCAAACCCCCATCAAACTACAATTACATCAAACTACCATCATTACTGTCCTGAACAATAGCTTTCTCTGTTCTCTACTAATAAGGACTTTGCTCTCATCTTATCCATTCCCTGTACTGTCACTGGAGTCATCTTTTCAATAGGCAAAGCCATTATAATGCCAGTGGCTAAACTTGTATTCTAGGATGGAGAGAAAATCCTGTAACATGCTCTTGAGGGCTCTGCCTGCCCCACTCCATTTCCACTGGCTTCTTTAAGAACAGCTCCATCTGTGTACCTTCATACTACAGGGTTTATACGCGTGGTGTTCTAGTGCTCCCTCTGCTTGGAATGCTACTTTCTCCTTCTTTGTTTAGTTAGTTCTTGTTTAATCCTTAGGAAATCATCTCCAGCATTACTTTTTTAGGGAAGCTTGCTCTGACCTCTTTGTCACTTTTGAGATTTTCCATCGTTTATAAGATTATGCGATTAACAACTATCTTTCTTGATAGTTTTTAAGCTCCTGGAGAACTAACTGCATGTTGCTTGGTTCATTCTGGTATTTCCAGTGCCTAATACTTTTCTTGACACATAGGAGTCATTCAGTACCCATTTGCTGATAGAATAAAAACTTGCTTATTTTTCCTCTTTCTTTTCTTTGCAGGTTTGCCATTTTCATTCATAACTACCATTTAAAGGAACCAGAGGAGAGAGCATTTGATATATATTTAATATTTGCCAGTTCAGATTGGAGACACAGGAGCAACCAGAATGGGTAATTTTCAATTTAAAATATTTATATAATTATAAAATAGAAGCTATGCTGATTTAATGGAATTAAAATAATTGTATTACAGTTTCTAATTTCTCAAATAATATCCCCCTTAAAAAGGTTGGACTGAAAATAATCCACTCTTTTGTCCTTGTAGAAGAATGCACAGTGTTTTTAGAGAGAATATCAGAGTTCATTTTGGAACAAATGCCAAAAGCTGAGTGAGTACTTTTCTAATTATATAGAGCTGTGAAATCATGTATTTCCTGTTTCCTGTATATCTGTTTGGCCTTATTCTGACTTACCTATCTATATGTATCTCAGTGTATACATATATACATATGTATGTAATATATATGTGTTATAATACATCAATAGACAGCTACATAACTGCGTATATTCAGCTGATTGTTATGAATGATCAATAACGATGCCACCACTTTTCTGAGTCATTATTTAATTAATATGTGTTTCTGTTTTAATTTTTTAAATTTTAGCTATTCCAGTTTATTCAATGATTTTGTTGAATCTGAATTTTTTCTGATTGATGGAGATTCATTACTTATCACATGTATATGTGAGAAATCATTAAAGCCGGGACAGAATCTCCATTTCTTCTACCTGGTGGAACGCTATCTCATGGATCTTAATAGTAAAGGAGGCCAATTTTCCATAGTTTTCTTCAAGGTAATTTGACAATTGAGTTCTTTTCTATGATTTGAGGTCCCAAACTAAAATTGTTTAAATTATTTTATAATTGTTTTCTTTAGTTACCAAGCAAAATGTGTTTTTAAAAGTTAAGAAAATTTAAAGGGGGAAGAAAAGGAAAATATTAGCCATAGTCCTATATTCAGAAATCACACTGAATCATATTTTTATTTGCAATTATGGAACTTTATGGTAAGGACACACAGATCCATGAGGGTAGATGAGAAATCTCTTCATCAGTAGCCCAGTTGATCTCTGGGTTCTAATCTTTTAGCTCTGAGAACTATTTCTGTCTTCAAAACTCAGCAGTAAGTTTATTTGAGCACAAAATAAAATTTATTTGTGCCCAGGAAAACCCACTAACCCAGCTTGTTTATTGTTTACTCTATAGTAAATATCTTTGAGAGAACCTTATTTAGTGTTCTTTTTCTGATTATAAATATAATTAATAAAATTTTTATAATTTTGAATCTATAACCACTACCATGCCTTTCTCATTCTATTCTTAAAGGTAAATTACCCAAGGAGTTTGGTGTGGGTCTGTTCAATTATTTTGCAACTCACATTATTGTTATACTTTTGAGCATTGCTGATTGCCTGCTAGCAATATTTTGAATAAAGAGCTAGGGTTCTGGTTCAATGTTTACAATCTAGTTGGCTATGTGAATTTTGGTCTTTTGAGAGAAAGCTTTGCTGCTTAAGGAAGGTCATAATGGGTTAAAACAGTCCTTTAAAGCAACGTGATCCATCCCAGTTCCCCATTCCAGATAATTTCTATCCACCACTGATTTTAACATAATTTCCTGTCCCCTTTCTCTTTTGCATTGAGATTGGAGATGAAAAGAATTAGATAATAGGAAAAAAAAAACTGAGATAAACCCTGCGTATTATGGGTTTGTTTTGCAGGGGAAACATTTTTAAATCCAAATTGCAATTTAGGGCATATCTGTGTGAAATGGCAAAATTTTAGGGTCTATTCCCAGGTTATATGACAGAACAAAACTGTATTGGATTTTATTCCTGAAATGTCATTAGTAGTATGTCTTAACCAACTAAAGTAGCAAAACACTACATGATCATTTCAAAATAATGTACTTCATCATCTCCTCCACAGGATGCTGAAAATGCATATTTCAATTTCCCTGAACTTCTTCCTTTGAGGACTGCTTTAATTCTTCATCTTCAGAAAAATACCACCATCAATGTTTGTACTGAAATTTCTAGATGCATATCAAAAGAGTGGAAAATATTCTTGAAAGAGAATTGCCCATATTTTTTGGTAGTCGCAGATGAAGGTCTGAACCATCTGCAAACACACCTTCTCAACCTTCTCATCATTCAGTCTTGGTCCATGGAGGTCAATGTTGTGCTTTTCTCAGGCCAATCATCTGATATTCTCCGACTTTATGCCTACTTTATGCCAAGCAACTACATGAACCAGACCTTCTTCAGGAAGGTAATTTATATCAAAAAGGCAATGTTCCTGAATTTTACAAAATTTCTAAAGTACTTGACTCCATTTTCTTTCCACCTCCTGCATGAGATTTATTATGGGTTTAACAGAGAAGTATAGAAAATTAATAATAATGATCATCATCATAATAATGAATAGTACTAATACAAACTGTTATTCAATAGTTCTTGACACTTCTCATGAATAATCTTTATTTAACCTGTGCACCGATCCCATGAGATAGTTGTTAATATCATCTATATTTTATAGATGAGGAAATAGACACTTGAATAATCTATCTGTTCATTATCAACATTGTATAAGTAAGAGAACAGAATGTTGAAAGGATACAGTATTACTCTAGCCCCAATGTCCTTAACCACTGTGTGGCATATTGACTGAAGCTAATGAAGGTAGAAAATGCATTAAATTGAAAGCAAAAGTTCTGTCTTTATTGCTGATATATACTACTAAAATGATAGTTAATATGGTGGAATTTAATAAGAACACAATAGAGTGGGCTAATAAGAAAAAAAAGAGGAATTGAGATGAGTTTATTTGTTACTTCATTGAAATTCTCAGTCAAAAATGGGTACTGACTTTATAAATATATCTGTTTCTGTTTATTTTTCACTACTGGTAGTGAATTTTGAATATGAAGAGCTTCTACAGTTTATCACACTAATTTTTGGGTCAATTAACTTTTATTACTCTTTGAGAATTGTGTCACAACCTTCATATATTTGGAAAAGTCCAGATGACTATCCATAAAATGTTAAAATAGTGTATTTTGCTTCAGATAGTATTCCTATCATTCAACTATTTCCACCTCTGGTTTCCTACTGTGAGCAGAAACTGCCCCAGCATTTGTTTTTATATTGGGAGGGAGGAAGTATTGGTAATCAGTTCATTTTATTCTGTTAGAGTGATTTCTGAATACATTTAAAAGTGTCCTACACACATCCTGGCCAATCCCTCCTTAAGAACACTCTTTTGATTAGAGGATTTTATTTATGGTAAAATAATTTATTTCCTAATTTTTTGGACTTTAAAGAGGTATTTCATCAATCAATTGTGGACTACCTGAAATAGAATTAAGAATGCAATGAAATGCATTTTATTAATTCAACTGAGGAGCACTTGAAATGTTGGCAATGGCTGTTACTAGGGTGATGGGTACCTGTGGAGAGGTTATACTATTTGCTATTCATTTAATGCAACAGGTTTTATTATAATAAATATATTTTAAATAGGTCATTGTGTTTGAAATTTGTCATAATAAAATACATTGCATTAAACAGGCATATGCTTTTTTTTTTGGTACCAGGGATTGAACTCAGGGGTACTCAACCACTGAGCCACAACTCTAGCCCTATTTTGTGTTTTATGTAGAGACAGTTTCTCATTGAGTTGCTTAGCACCTTGCCGTTGCTGAGGCTGGCTTTGAACTCGCAATTCTCCTGTCTCAGCCTCCCAAAGTGCTGGGATTATAGGTGTGCACCACTGCACCTGACTAGGCATATGCTTTTTTGGGGGTATTGGAAATGTCCTAAAATTAGCTTGTGAAGACTGTTGCACTATTTGGTAAATTTACTAGAAGCCTCGAATTAGGCATTTAAAATGAATGAATTTGATGTTATTTTATTTATAGCATAATATAATTATTAAAAAAACAAAATTCATTATTTTCCCAGCAAAGATAAAATAGTGCTTTTTGGCAGGTACAAAACATTACTGACCATCTGCAATTACATTAATACAGTTTCTTTTTTTATTGAAAATATAACAATTATATCTTTTTTTAAAAATTTTTTAGTTGTTGATGGATCTTTATTTTATTCATTTATTATTTATATGTGGTGCTAAGGATCGAACCCAGTGCCTCACGCATGCTAAGCAAGCACGCTACCACAACCACAGCCCACAACCCCATCCCACAATTATATCTTAAGTATCTGATTTTCTGTAGTTGTAAAATAATTATATATTTTATTTATTACAATCTATCTGACTTTCTTCTGTCTTGCAGAATGTAGAGAAGATTATCAAAACTTATAAAACCCTGATTAAACAATTGGAAAAATGCAGAGTTTTAGCCCTAGCACCTCTTTTGGGAAATTTAAAATGGAAAAATATGATGGAAGAGGTAATGAAACTTAAAAAAATTATTTGAACTCACATTTTAATTATAAAAAAGCTTAAAATAGTAACTTTTTATCCATAACTTTTTACCCAGCTTCCCCTGATGTTAATTTCTAATGTAACCATGTGCATTTATCAAAACTAGGAAATTAACATTGGTATGGTACTATTAACTAAGCTACAGACCTTATATGAATTTCATTTATTTTGTGACTAATGTACTTTTTCTGATTTAGGATTGTATCTAGGATACCACATTTACTTAATTGTTATGTTTCCCTGGTCCCTTCCAGTCTGTAATCATTCTTGAACTATTTTTGTCTCTCATGACCTTGACATTTTTGAAGAGTATTGATGTTATATTTAAAATATCCTTCAATTGCTTGATGTTCTCTAATGTTTGGAATGAGGTTATGCATTTTTGGCAAGAATGTCACTAAATTAATTCTGTGCTCTTAGTGCATCATAGCAGAGCTCATGATGCTGCTATGTCTTAATACTGGTTAAGTTGCTTGGTGCCCCAAGAGCACCCCCCACCATGAAGTTATTATCTTCCCTTTAGAGTTAATAAATATCTTGGGTAATAGTCTTTGTGACAATACAAATTCTGTTTTTTCTTACAATTTTGCTGATAAATTCCAGCCACTGTCAGTGAAACTTGTCTGTAGTTATTATAGATACTTTTGCCTAATGCTGATTTTCTATTTCACGCTTTCCTACGTTCCATAACTGGAATTCTATTGCAAGAGAGCAGTCCTAAGTCTGCAATTTTGTTTATTTGGTTAGTTACTTATATCACTGTGGACTAATGGGTATTTACTTTATAAGTTAAAATCCAGTATTATAATTATTTTAGTGCTCAAATTATTCCAGGTTTGAACACTGGAAGCTCCTCTAGGTTGGCATCTGCCTTCTTCTATACAACTTCTATCTTTTGGGGGCACTTACTTTTTGAAATGCTCAAATGTTCTGGTCTTGTATTCTCCCTATTCCATCCCTAAAATTCATCATTTATCCTAGGGGTTCTGGTTGTTTTTATTGGAAAATGGCACCGAGAAGCCATTTTCTGGGAAATCTGTTCATTGCTACTGGAGTATCATTTCTACTAGGATTTTTCTGGAAGACAAAGCTTGGAAATACATGTGCACTGATTCCTGTGTGTGCACATGCCTGTATTTTAATTATCTATATCCCCACCTACATATTTGCCTATTGACCTTTCTATATTAAATATCACGTGTTCATAATATTATCTTTTACTTCAATTCAATTCTATAGGTTCTTTGGAATTTCTTTTTTGAATTGTGAGAAATCCAGCTTTCATTGTCTACAATGTATGTACTTATTTGTTCACTTCTAGTATTCACATAAACTAGTTTTAGAATTGCTAACCTTACCCCATGGGACACTCTCTAAGCAGATTAAAGAACTTTTGCACAAATATTTTTATCAGTAGCTCTTAAATATGTCAATATTCTGATTTTTCAAAGTTATTCAGGTTAATTTTCCTTGCCCATTTACTACAATATCTTATAGATATTAATTAGTATTGTCCTCTTTTTTGCACTTAACAACATGCATTAGAAATCATTTTAAAGCAGTTTATACATATCAGCATTATGTTATAAAGCTGCATACTACTCCCAGTGTGGATGTACTGTATATTTTTCAGTCATTGTCTTAGGGATAGGTTTTATTTTGTTTTTAATACTTTGAAATTACAATCAATGCTCTAATGAATAACCCATCATGTGTCTTTTTGTACTATTGGAGGTTTATCTTCAGCCTAGACTCTAGAAATGGGTTGCTGAAAGAAAAGATAAGTGGAGATGTAGTTAAGTATTGTCAAATTTCATTATGGAAGAAGAATAAAAAACTGATTTTTGCAGGCTTGTTTGACTTTTAGGTGTTCTTTATATGTTATAAATGTTAACTCTTTGTATATAAAAGACTTATGAATATTTTCTCTTAATATATCAGTTGTCTTCTGACTTCATTTATGGTGTTATTTTGTCATGCACTTAAAAATATTTAATGTTATATTTATTAATCTTTTTGGGGGAGATTTTTTGGATTTTAAGTAATTGTTAGAAATCCTTTTCTTACACAAAGAAAGAAGAAATTTTACCAAGATTTCTTCTCATATTTATGTTGTCCACATTTTGATTCATAATCCATTTGTAGTTTATTTTTGTGTGTAGTGTGAGATATGGATATAATTTTTACATTTTTCATATGAACTGTACATCTTGCTAAAAAGTTGTCTTTCCCCCAGTTATTTGAGATGACACTTTTTTGTATACTAAATTTCTTTATATACTTGGAATAATACTGAACTTTATATTCTATTCCACTATTTTATTTGCAAATTCTATGCTTTTTTGATTATAAAGACTGTGGTATTTTTGGGGGTGGGGGACAGTTACCAGGGATTGAACTCAGGGTTACTCAATCACTGAGCCACATCCCCAGCCCTATTTTGTATTTTATTTTGAGACAAGGTCTCACCAAGTTTCTTAGCACCTCACAGTTGCTGAGGCTAACTTTGAACTTGAGATCCTCCTGCCTCAGCCTCCCAAGCCTCTGAGATTTGAGGTGTATGCCACCACGCCCAGCAAGACTGTAGTATTTTTAATGTCTCACTAGGCTAGGTTTTCTATTTAGTTTTACTCTTACAATGGTCTCAAAACTATTGCATGCTTATTTCTCCATGTGAAATTTTGTTCTCAACTTATCTATGTCAAAAAATATCTTATTGGTATTTTGATTGGATGGTATTGAATTTATAAATTAAATTGGGAGAGAATTGGCATTTTTATAATGACTTGTTGTTCCAGGCAAACAGAAAGAATGTATTTAGGTTTGCTGAAGTCTACTTTTGTGTCTCTCAAAAGAATTTGAAAAAATTTCCTCATATACATTGTATATATTTCTTGTTAATTTGTTCCTAAGTAGTTGATCTTTTTGTTGCCATTGTAAATGGGATTTTCTCTGCCCTTGTGTTATCTAACTTTTCCTTGTTTATGCTTATGAAATCTATTAATTTTTATATGTCAATTTTACATCTAAGTTCTCATCAAATTCTTTTATTTTTAGTACTAAGGATTGAACTCAGGGGCACTTGACTACTGAGCCACATATCCAGCCCTATTTTGTATTTTATTTAGAGACAGGGTCTCACTGAGTTGCTTAGAGCTCCACTTTTGCTGAGGCTGGCTTTGAACTCTCCATCGTCCTGCCTCAGCCTCCCTAGCCACTGGGATTATAGGCATACATCACCACGCTCGGCAAATTCTTTTATTTTTAATTTTTTTCATTTAGTTTTTATCATTGATTTGGGATTTCCAATATCATATAATCTGTGAATAGACAAATAATTTTGTTTTTTCTTTCTTCACTCTTATGCCTAGAATTGTTTTCTTCAGTTTAATTGGATTAGTTAATGAATATGGTGGATAGTAGCAGAGATAGTGAGCATATTTATCTTATTCCTGATTTTAGTGGAAATGTCTCTAGTGTTTCCCATTAAACAGGACTAAGATTATCTATCGATAATTGATAGTGAATTGTTTTGTTCTTCTTAGTGTCTGATGGTAAAAATATTTTCCATCTTTGTCTTTCATTTCCACTATTTCCTTTCTAACCTTTTTACTTCATATTTTATGTCATTTGATTATTTTCATCAATGTCTCATAACATTTTTAATTGTGGTCATTCTCCTTTGAGCATCTTGAATATATTATTTATTTCAGTGTAGCTTTACATTTGCTAAGATTATTTTGCTAAATTGAATTAATTAAATTTATTCATTTTCCTCTCTCTCCAATTCTGTTTCTAATTTGTCAGTTGCTGAATCAAGATCATTTTTCACATCATAAAAATGCTTATTTAAGTATAGTTAGCCTTATTTAGATTATAGACTTAGATTTCTTGTGCTTTGTGGTAGTTGTTATTTTTTGGTATTGATAATGAGATTTTCCTTAGTTAATTTTTGTCAGATTTTGATTCAGTTAATTTATGGTGGGATTTTGATTTTTGCAAGGGTTCTCCACTCCATTTTCATGATATTGAGGTATGTTACAAGATTTTTAATTTAATTGTGCCATTTTCTGTCAGTCAAGCAAATTCCAGGCATGTTAACAGTGTTTTGTTTGTCATTTTTTATTTTTCTGGTGATTGAGGGGTTGTGAGTCCTAGGATTTTGGTGGTTATTTTTGACTTGCAGACTTGCAGGGCCCTGAGTACTCTCCTTTGTATTTTGTACTTTTTCCACATTACCACTTATTTACCAAAGGATCCTTCTTCTTTCATTTTAGTATTATTTTTCTCTCCTAAAATAATTTTTTCAGAAAATCATCCCTTTAAGTATTCCTCTCCTTTACAATTTTAAAACAATTTTAAAATTTGATAATATTTTGACTGACAAATCATAATCATGTACACTTATGGAATACAAGGTGATATTTTGATGTATGAAAAGTGATGGTGGAATTTTGATAGGAATTGCTCTGAATATATATTGCTTTGGGTAGTATGGATATTTGCACAGTATTAATTATTCCAACCCATGAACATGGATAGCTTTCTGTTTATCCATATTTTTTATTCATTTTCATTCATTAGGTATTTGAAAACTGGGTTTTACAAATAACTGTTTGATGAACATCTTGGTGCATATATCTTGGTGCAAAATTTGGATTATTCACTCAGGCTAGATCCCTAGAACTTGGAAAGCCAATCAAAAAGTATTAACAATTTAATGATAATTATATATATTACCAAATACCCTTGCATTAAGCCTATAACTATTCGTACTTTCATTAGCAAAGTATAAGATAAATGATAACCTCACATGATTTCCAGTGCTGCCTATTAACCTTAAAATGCACTTTATTAACTTGAAAGTAAAATATACTAAATATTTTTGTATTGCTAAAAAGTCTGAATATTTTTATACTTTTATAATATTTTTATTTCATTAGAGAATTATAGTCTTATTAAAGGTTTGAACATTTTCTTATTGATTTACAGGAGCTCTTTACATCTTTTCATTTTAATGGTTTCATTGAAATTATTTTCCCATTTAAAATTTTTGTTTGTAGTATTTTAATAGAAATAAGTATAGTTTTATAGTTTTACAATTATAGTTTTATAGTCATATTTATCCATCTTTTCTGTATGGTTTATTCTAGTAAGATCACTTATGGATAAACATATTCATTTAGAAAACTAAATGGCATTACATGTTACAATTTACTTCTGTGACAGGCCTGTGAGACTATATCTCTGCTTAAGCAAGTCTGGCCAGAAGGATCTGACATTCGACGTGTCCTTTGTGTTACTTCATGTTCATTGTCTTTGGGAATGTATCATAACTTTTTAGAAAACAGAAAGAAGTCCTCCTCTGGTCAGATAAGTGACATGCAACAGGTGTGCTTGTTTTACCTTTCCTGGGAAACATCATTACATTCCACTTTTGATGTTCTGTTAATGTTTATCCATTTCCTCCATTTGGTACTCATGTTTCCCCCTTATTTATATAAGCTTCAACTAGAGGAACAGCACTAGAACTTATATTAATAAAGAAACATCTGCTGTGTTGCTCTGTGATTTAGTGTTTTACTGTACAGATGTTTCAGCTAGTACACATTTAGTCTAAATCATGCAGTGGGAGGGGAAACAGGAAGGGGTGGAAGCATGTGGTGGAAGCCTGCTCTGCTACTGTGTTTTGGAATCTGTATTCATCATGCCAATTAATCCTCACAACAGTCTTTGTAAGCAGGCATTATTATTCCTATTTCACATATGGGAACATGGACTGAGTTTCAGGTATTCCAGATAACAGTCCTCAAACCAAAGGAGTTAAATAGCCACATGGATTAAATTCAGGTTTGTTTTGTGCAAATTCCATAATACCTTAGTCTTGCAAGAACATGCCTCCAGTGTTGTTTTGATGTCATCCTAACTGGAGAGGGTATTACAGTTCTTAATATTTTATGGTTAGTAAGGTCAAGAATCTGTGGTCCAGCCTGGATTTCCTCTACATCTAAACATTCATCTCTACATATATGTACTCTTGTAATACACACACATATGCATACACACTCACATAGCCATGTGTACACATGCTATTTTGTATACAATCTGAGTATTGGGGTGATTTTTAACTAAAAATCCCTATTAAGGAAAAATGAAGTTTTACCTCTCCCACAATTTCAGAAAGGCAACAGGGATCACCATCTTTTACTCAGAATTGTTTTTATTTTGTTTCAATCTCTCTCTCTCTTTCTTTGTATCAGGGATTGAACCCAGAAACACTTAAGCACTGAGTCTTATCCCCAGCTCTTTCTATATTTTATTTAGAAACAGGGTCTTGCTAAGTTGCTTAATGCCTTGCTAAATTACTGAGCTTGGCTTTGAACTTGCAATCCTCCTGCCTCAGCCTCCTGAGCAGCTGGGATTACAGGCATGTGCCATAGTGCCTGGCTCAGTATCTCTCTAAATATACATTTAATGAAACATTTCTATATGATTTGGCATGCTATTTTAAATCATTCTCATAAAAAATGGTAGTAAGTCAAGTTGATCTTTCTGGTACTTCTAACCTTGGGACACTATTTGGCCCTCTGGAGGTGCCCTGATGGAGTTTTAGTCTTGCTTCCCTGACAACCATGCAAACATTTGAAGATAATACAGATGGCTTGTCCCGTAATGTCCACTTCCTTACTCTTGTTGTCACTGGGCATGTTTGTCAGATATGTTGCCATTCTGATGTCCTCACCCTGGTAACTTCAAAAATCACTTTAAAAAATTTTTAAATTTAAAAATTTTAAATTTGGAAAATAGAACATTTGAGGTATGACTGCATCCATGCAGAGTCCTGTGGGTTCCTGGCTTTATTGGTAGCTTTATGAGCTTATGTGAAGTTTGGCTTATCTGGAAATCCTGAAAAATGTCTTACTTTAACAACTATTAAGCAGGAAACTTCCTTTTTATTTTATCTCAAATAGGTATAAATGCAATCAAGTTCATTAAGGAAAATACTGCCTCAACATGCAGAACGAAGAATATAGTAGTGCTTTAATTCCTGCATGGAAAAGTGTGGCTCCTAGCTATTGTGGTTCTGCATGTTTATTATGCACTTTTGTGGGCTGCTGTTCTCTGGTTTACCTTCTTTATTTTATTTAGATGAAAGATCATTGCTTAACTCTGCATGAGATGGAAGATTTGTGTAGACTCCATTGTCTCAGTGTGGTGTTTCTTCTCCACTTGCCTCTTTCTCAAAGAGCACGTTCCAGATTTATCACTTCTCATTGGATTAAAGACATTCAGCCTTTCTTAAAAATGGTAAATATACTCTTTTATTAATTTATTATTCTTTTGTTTCCACTGTTTGGTGGATAAAAATCACAATAACCTTTAAAACAGATTTATATGTGCACAGTATTGGCCCTTTGCGGGCTTTAAAGGTTTGATTGCTTAAATCAATCACTTACCTAGTTTCAACAACTACATTTGGCACTAATAACAAAATGTCATGATATATATCCTTCTTCAAATGTCTTTCAAGATCAGGTTTTTGTATCATTCACTTTAGGAGATTGTTGGTGACCACGTGTTCTACTCTAAAGAGGAACAGAAGAAACCAATGTCATACTTTATTATTTTTATGTCCATTATAGATGATAGCTGGAGCAAATTTGAAGACTTTAGGAAAATAGAAAGAAAAAGCAAAAGAAAAACTTCCCCAGGGATCCACCACTCAGATCATTGCTGGCAGTTGTTAATATTTTGGATTATTTGTTTTTACTTTAAATGCATAGATTATTCTGTTGTTTCTCACATTGGGACCACACATACACATGTACACACACACATACCAACACATATTTTAATATTTTATTTCACATCATTGGCTAGCATCATTTTAATTTTTTTTGTTTTAGATGGACACAATAAATTTATTTTATTTTATTTTTTGTGGTGCTGAGGATTGAAGCCAGTGCCTCACACATGCTAGGCAAGCACTTGACCACTGTGCTAGAACCCCAGTCCTTGGTTAGCATCATTTTTAGTCAATACTAGTTATCTTTTAATGGTCTACTTACTCATTTCTCTATTATGGAATATTGAAAAAGACTTTGATAGTTATGTTATAAATACTATTATTGTGTGAGCTTTTTCCCTTTAACTTGAGGTTATTCACTTTGGCTTGATACCCAAAGTGGAATTAAGTAGACTAAATGATATGGACATTTTTTAGGATATTGATACATGTAATCAATGTATTCAAGAAAAGTGTTTCATACCCAGTCAATTAATTATGAAGCCAATCCATGAACATTTACCTAGTGCATATGTATTGTGCTAATCTTGGGATAGATGGAGAAAAAAACTTACCTATCCCACTCTAACTCTTCATTAGAACTCTATTTTGCAAAGAAGAGAGATAGCAAGTTTTAACAATTGCTATGAAGGAGGAACTGTAGGATGTTTCACAATCTGATAATGCAAAGATCCAACCCAGTCTGCAAAGGATGATTTTGCTTAAAAAGTGAAATGAACCAAATCCTGAAGCATGAGTAGGAGTTAGAAGGATGGGGAAATAATGAAAACTGGATTCAGAGAGGAGCAGCAGCATGTGTGATTGTCCTGAGGATGACATGACTAGGGAGTTGAGATCCACATCCTGCAATAGGAATAGAGAGAATGTCAGAGAGGGTTGAAGCTGAAGTGGGTAAAAGACAAGTTAGAGGGGATCCTGTTGGACCTGATAAGAGAGTGGCCATATCACTTGATCATAAGCACTGAGAATCAAGTGAATGGTTTCAAGCAGATGAAGGACACTTTCAAAAACAAACAAACAAACAAGACATTTCCTGTCCTGCAGTGTAGACAAGGCATTGTAGAGGAAAAACAGCATATTTGGGGTATTGTGTGACTATTACCTTAGTCATGTAAAGATATTGATGGTGTTAGGGACTAAGGAAGTGGTGCTTGACCATTGGTGGATCTGGTTATGTTGCTTGTGTTGAACATTGAAGAGGGATGTACACCTGGACACAGCCAGACTGAGTGGTGGGCACCCCTTTCTTACTAAAATAAGGATGGCACTTGCTTAAATGCCTTGTATCAAAGACTGGCTTGTAGGGTACGCAGGAGATTCATGAAGGAATTGAACTGAGCATGGCTAAGAAGTAAATTATTTGGACTAATTTTGCTTGGTAGTGTATAGATTGCATTTACTGTATTAGCATCATGTGAATGTAAAGCCAGAAATTGAAGGTCAAATATAGAAAAATATATTTCTTGAATATTTTGAGTATCTGAACACTCCTTATTGTTTTAATGAAAATTTTAAAAAGTTTTGGGATGCAGTAAATATTAGATGATGTGAACATAGCGCCATGTAATTTCTGTTGATGCTTATATGAGGAAATACATTCCTGCATCCCAAATCCTGTTGCAGAATTTTCCCCTAGGTATTTTGATAGTCCATCAGGAGGCTGCAGACTATGGTTCCTATCCTAAAAAAGGATAGGAAGATTCTGTTTCTAGCTCCTATTCAATTTACTTTAGACATAACATAAGTCCTTTCAGGTTACTATAATAAACCTGGTGATACTATATGTCAGATATTAAAATAAAACCTTACAGCATCAATACTATTATGCTATAACTTTTGTTGTAAGTTTATTTCTCAGAAATATTTAATTTTCTTTTGTTGGATTTATAGTGATTGAGTTATTAGTACTTAACTACCAAAGGGTATTGATTTACAGGTTTAAAAATAAAATAAATATTAAAATAAAAATAAAAGTTTTTTTTTACCTAAAGTTGTCTTTTATGAAGAATTTTCTATGTAGTTATTTCTTTTTTAAAAAATTATCTGATAAATATGGGATTAGAAATATGATTCTTCCTGAAGAGTTTGTAAACCATGATGCTTTCCATTCAGTGTCCTTCAGAATATTTCCTTTCACATTGAACCACTTCTGAGTTGGGTCATAAGGTGCCATTATTCATTTAATTCAGTTGTCAATTTTAGATATATGTCTTAATTCAACACATGTTGGTTGTGTGCCCATTATATTCCAGGCACTCATCAAAGTGTTGGAGAGAAAGTGGGTAGGACCAAAAAGTCCCCTCATTCATGGAGGCCTCATCTGAGTGGTGGTGATAGTCAGTGGATAGCAGTGGCTCATTACTTATTTTTACAAGAGTAGATTTTTTACCTTAATGGCTTCAAGATAATAGTCAACTATTTTATAATTGGTTTCTATTGTTACTTTAGTGTATTTTTAAAGTTGGGAGTTTTGTAAAGGCCCAAATATTTTGAACTGCTACATTTAAAAATGACATTAACAGTGCATAGCATATTGTATATAGCAGTTCAGCAAATGCTTGATAAATTATTATAATGCTCCTTAAATTTGCTGTGGTCGAAAGTGTTAGGTAGCTCCACATACTCAATTTTCCACAATGCTAGCTGTAATAATTGCCACTGTTTTCCTTTACCATGTTGAGTTGCTATTTTATTTGGATATTAATTGCCATTTATATAATTTCTGCCTTGTATTTTAACATTTATTTTTATAAGATGGAAGGAAGTAGAGTTGCTTTTGGAAATTTATTTGAAAATTATTTCAGATTTCTTTTAGCCTTCCTTCTATACATTATAAGTACCATTTGCTAAATATAGTCTGATATCATATTGTTGAAAAGGATACTTAGTGATGAAATCACAATGCTGAGGAAAATAACTTTGGCATTTTCCCAAAGCATGATAAATTTCCTAGATTAACAATGTATCTTGGCTATTCTAGTGGGGAAAAATGACCTCCTAAGTAGTTGACATTACTTTTTAATCTTAGCTACAATATCTGTTTTTTCAGCCACTGTGTAAAAATCCTTGCTGTAT
>PVHX01002877.1:0-62192 GCA_004024805.1 Geosciurus inauris
ATTGAATCTGTATAGTGCTTTGGGTAGTATGGCCATTTTAATAATATTGATTCTGCCTATCCAGGAGCATGGTAGGTCTTTCCATCTTCTAAGATTTTCTTCAATTTCTTTCTTTAGTGTCTTGTAATTTTCATTGTAGAGGTCTTTCACCTCTCTTGTTAGATTGATTCCCAAGTATTTTATTTTTTTGGAGGCTATTACGAATGGAGTAGTTTTTCTAATTTCTCTTTCAGAGGACTCGTTGCTGATGTATAGAAATGCATTTGATTTATGTATATTGATTTTATATCCTGCAATTTTACTGAATTCATTTATCAGTTCTAGAAGTTTTCTGGTGGAACTTTTTGGATCCTCTAAGTATAGAATCTTGTTGTCTGCAAATAATGATAGTTTGAGTTCTTCTTTCCCTATTTGTATCCCTTTAATTTCCTTCACCCTACAGCATTCTTAATTTGTCAAGTTACCTTTCTGCGTCTTACAGCTGAAATTCTAACTGATGACAGAGAACCCCTAGCTCTGCCTGTCCTCTAAGTAGGGGCAGAGGGAAAGAAAAAGAAAAAACCCAATCTGCTTACTTGACTCTAAGTGATCTGGTTCTGGTTGATCCTGATTTTAATTTCTCTCTTACACGTGTTTTGATTTCTAGGGGAGCTTTTTAGCCAAAGCTTCTCACCTGCAGGAGCACCCCCACTCTGCCACGGGGTCTGTCTGGCTCGGCAGCTCTCAGCCTGCTCTTTGCACCCGGGTCTTCTGAGCCCATCTCAGAGCCCGCAGCATGGCTGCTGCTCAGCCTCTGCTTTCTCAGAAGCCATGGCCTGGGCAGGACTGGACACAGAGCTGGTGTAGCTAGGCCTGGAGGAGGCTCAGACCAGTGCAGGGAGGACGGACTGGTCACACTGCTTAAATGGAATGACTTGAAGTCTAGCCAGTGAGAAGAAATGCCCCCTCCCCCCGCCCCTGTCGATTTCCTAAAACATTACATACTCAGAGCCCACCTGTGTAGCGGCCAGTGCTGCCTGTGGCTGCACCCGTGGGCACTCTTTGTCCACCCAGCAGGAAGCAGGCAGCTGACCCCCATGCTCCCCTCTACCCTCTGCCTGGGACTTGGAAGAGCTGTCACTGCACGGTGGGCCACTGTCTGGCCTGGCTTCTGTTGCTGACCATGTGCACCTGTGACTCATCCGTGGGGTTTTGCCAACCGGTCCTTTCTCCTGCTGAGTGTCCCCTGGCGTGGGTGCACCACAGTCCAGTCCCCGCCTCGCTCATGGGCTGGCGTCTAAGCTGTTTCTAGTTTGGAGGGCCTGGGAATAATAGTCCCGCAAATATCCCTGTGCAGTCTTTCTGTGCACATACATCTAATTTCTCCAGGGTACGTGCAGGGAGCTGGGATCCTGAGTGACGTGGCAACCTTGCCATTCTGCTGTGGAGCATGACTCCTGCAGGAAAGGAGTGTTCCTCATGCCCCCGTTCTGCCAACACGTGGCATGTGGGCACCCCTCACCCTCGAGGGCCGAGGCCATCCATTCCTGTCG
Organism: Geosciurus inauris; assembly: GCA_004024805.1. Taxonomy (NCBI): domain Eukaryota; kingdom Metazoa; phylum Chordata; class Mammalia; order Rodentia; family Sciuridae; genus Geosciurus; species Geosciurus inauris. The sequence continues at coordinate 1,533 of PVHX01002877.1, forward strand.
GCAGGTCCTGCTGGCTTGTGGCTTCCAGCGTTTTGTCCTGAGCTTTTTGCATCTGTGCATTGTCTCTAGGGGAGCATCTGCTCTGTGTCCACCAGAAGCACTGGCCTTTTCTCTTCTACTGCCCTTTATGACCCCACCTGGGACCACAATCCCCAGTGGTGGTCCCAGTTTGCTAGCCTGGAGTTCAGCTTTGCTCTCCACCAAACCCACGGTAGGGTTTCTGACTTTCCCTCCCATCTGTGCTCTGGCTAGCACTGGAGGTGACAGGCCTGGACCCCAGCAACTCACTCTGCATGGTGGGGAGGACCCTCAGAATGCGTCTGGGAATTTCTACAGTGCCATTGAAGAATAGAAAACCTGAAGTCATCAAGACTCCATGGGAGAGGAAGACATCACCAAAGGGCCACCACAGCCAACAACCCCATGCAGAGGGTCCCTAGTGGCTCTCCCTCCTGGCAAGGTCCCCACCACTGGTTCTGGAAGCCAGGACTGAGGTTGTCCTGGAGGTGGCAGAGCTAGCCTAGAGGCCGCTGGGGAAGGTCACTGCAGGGCAGATGCCCAAGAAGGGATGGCCCGTGGAGAGGGGCCAAGCTCCCTGTGAACGTCTCCTGCTTGGCTTTGTAGGGAGGAGAGTTTGTGTTTGTTGGGTGAGGAGGGCCTGTGCTCCCACTTGGGAAGGGGCATCGAGGGAAGGGCAGGGACCGAGAAGAGATGGGAGAGGAATTGAGAGGAGCTGGGGCACTGCCAGCCTCGCCTAGGAGATCTCAGGAGTGCTGGCCTGCCCATCAGCCATGCAACAGGGCCATGACAAGCTCCAGGTATTCAAGGACAGGTGGCCACAGAGAGCAGGCAGATGCGGACACACCTTCTGGAGAGGGATGCCATGGTCTAGGGGCTCTCTGGGTGTGTGGACCACCCCATCTTGGCCTCTCTACCCTCCAGGACCCTCTGGGAAACACTGACTTTGTCCAAACCAGGTGCACACGCACACACACACATACACATACACACACACACACACACCAGGGCAAGCACAGGCCAAGTCCCCTCCCAGGTCCAGTGTGGCCTTTGCACCTTGTGCTAAGTAGACGCCTCCCACATGGCTCTCTGCACTCCCACCACCTCCAGCAGAGACAGACACTCTGGGGAACCAGTTGCAGGGACAACTTGGACATGCAGGGACAGGGCCATGAGGCCTCCACCCCACTCTCAGAGCAGAGCAGTGGGTCACTTTGTCTGGCTCCTGTCCTCCTCGTCACCATGCAGGCTGATGGCACTCAGGACACTGCAGGGGACTTGGACTTCAGAGGGGGAAGCTGGGGCCTGAGAGGTCAGGAGCGTGTCCTGGAGTCCCAGGTACATTCTGTGCTGACTTCTACACCAGTCACACACGCACACACACACACACAACACGGGTGCACACACACAGGCAGTGTGTACATACACAGGCCCTCGCACAGCCTACACACACAGGCCGCACCCCCACACCCCACTGCCAACGAGTGCACAGGAGCCCCCAGCTGTAGCCCGAGTCCCTGGCGTGATTTATGGCGTGTGCTATCACAGTCTCGGTGCTTCGCCAGAGGAAACGTAATTGATGGGGGAACTGTCATAAATGATTCCGTGTGTTGTGGGGTGTATCTTAAAGGCAGATCAAACGGGAAAGAAGCATTTCTTTGAAATAAAATGTCCCCGCTGAGGCAGGGAGGCAAGGCCTCGTCTCTGCGGCAGGGACGGCAGCTAGGGGCCAGGGTTCTTCAGCAGGTTCACATGAAATGTTGGCAGGGTCTGGAGGAGCAGGGGCGGGTGCCCAGGCCCACACCTGAGAGGCGCCGCGGCTCCAGAGCCCTTCCAGGTGGGCCAAGCCACAGCAGGGGCTCAGCAGGGGGAGCAGCGTGCAGCCCCCTGAACCCCAGCCTGAGCCGAGCATAGGCCCCAGCCTGATGACAAAGCCCAGCAGTGGGAGGCCCTTCGGGTCCCCATGTGTCCTGCGGCCCAGGCCTGTGCAGGCCTCTCAGAACCAGCACGCGTGCCTTGCTCATGTGTGCTGGACCACCCGCCACCTCAGCCGCCCACTGTGCTCCACTCCTGACTCTTCCTGGATGCCCAGGGCCCGGAGCCTGAGGCCTGGACACTTCCTTTCTCATGCCTCAAGGCCACTCTTCTCCTGTCCCTGGGCTCAGGAGGAGCTTCCTGTCACCCCCTCCGAGGATGCTCCGCCTCCCTGGGAACTCTCCGCAGCCCTGGCCTCCTAACACCTTTGCAGTGTCAGCCTGCTGATCGCCAAGGGCCAAGCGTGTCCCTCCAAGAATGCTGGGAGGTGGGCACCGTCATGCTCAGGCTCTGCAGATGAGGAAGGAGAAGTGAGAGGAAGTCTGAGTCATGAAGCAGAGCCGGGAGCAGCAGCCAATGGCCACCAGCCCCCACCTTAGGCCAGAGCCCAAGGCACAGCCTCCTACGGCTGCTGTGACAGATGACCACAGAGGGCACTTCAACAGTTCCTGGGCACAGGAGGCCCAGTCGGTCTTCCTGGGTGGTGAGCTGCCAGCAGGGTGGGCTCCTCCAGGCTCCTCTGCAGCATCCCTGTCCTTGAGTTTGAGCCTCTGAGGCCACCTGCCTTCCTGAGCCCTGAGCATGACCTCCATCTTCAAAGCCAGTAATGGTGAGTTGAGTCCGACAGAATCCCTCTGCCCTTCTGCCTCCAAACACTGCTTATGGAGACCCTGAGGACGGCACTGGCCACCTGCAAGAATCAGTCTCAAGACCCCAAGGCTCATCACCTCTGCACAAACCCTTTGCACATTCCCAAGCTCCAGGGTGGGGATGTGGACGACTCTGGGAGCCATTGTTCTGCCACTGGCCCCAATGATATGAGTATCATGGGGGACAGCAGAAAGCACTGCACATTCTTGTTGCAGTGCCCAGAGGAGGACAGATGTGGAAGCGCTCAGCACCCCACAGCCCAGGAGGAACAGTGTTTCCCTGGATCCAGCCAGATCTGAGCTCACTGGGCCCTAGGCTCCCCACTGAACTCCACAGACCCCACCTCCTCAGGGACATGGGGACAACTGCATGGATGCCCTCAGCCGGTAAGACTCGCCAGCCCAGCTCTGTCAGCAGCCTCCACAGCAGGCTGGACCCTCAGACCTTGGGCAGCTTTGGAATCCCTTGACTCAGAATCTGGCAGGCTTTGGTGCATCCAGCACCATTTGTCAGACCTGTAGTCATGGAGGCAGCACCTGGAGGCAGCTGGCTTGGCTGGGAAAGGCAAGAGGCCAGGGTGGGGACATTGTCCCTGGGGTGGGGAAAGTCAAGAAGAGGAGCTTGTTCATCTCAGGGAAGGTCGATCTTTCTCAGATCACCTGATGAACCGGCAGCCCCCAGCTCGCTTGCCCAGGTCCACAGACAGAACACAAAATCGTGCTCCTCAGTCCCCATGATCCAAGCAAAATTCAGTGTCTTTCTGGCTCAGATAAGGTCACATGATCACCTCTGCTGGATCAGGACATCCAGCCCAGTTGCCTGGTCACCTTTTCATTCCCAAGAGGGCTTGGAGCCAATGGCATACGAGGCACATGGCTGAGTGTGGAAGGTGGCCGTCTTAGTTATTCCTACAGGAAGAGAACAGAGGCAGAGGTGGGAGAGCTGGTGCTTCCTCCACCTTCTGCTGACCTCTGGTGAATGGTCCTGAGCTGCAGCCTGAAGGCAGCCGGGGCTGACTATGCCCCAGAGGGACAAAGGTGCCTCCAGAGCGTCCCCCACATTGACTCCAGTTTTACAGGGACATGCTTGGGGACCCAACCAAGCCTCAAGGATGCAAAGGGCCCAGGAGCATGGGCCAGCCTTCTGTGCACTAAAGCTCCTCCCTGATCTGGGAACTGATCTGAGCGCTGGATCCTGGCACAGGTCTCATTTCACATGCACATGGTCATGGGTGTTTTGAGAACATAGCTAATTCACGAATATTAAAAATAAAATGTGCGTGATCGATGAGATCTTTGTTTGCTGCAGAATAGTCCCAGGCTCGGCCAGACCAGCTCCAGCTTAATTACTGTCATCAGTGGATTCCAGAAGAAGAGGGTGTTTTGACATGCATCGATCTGCCACTGTGGGCATGGGCGTTCAGAGATGAGGGGCTGCCAGTCACCTTTCTGCTCTGTGTCGGGAACACGTCAGGACCATCCGCATTAAGCCACCCCATATTGATAAGCTGGTGAGCTGAACGCGCCTCTGATGGCGTGATTGATCGCTGCATATTAACCGAGGTCGCCGGAGCAGGGAGATATGATACTCCCATCCCTCTTCGCCGCGCTCAATTTAACAATCCATCTTCATTTCCCTGGTGTTTTTCTTCTTCTTCTGGGCCTTTTTCTTCTTTCCTCAATTAATTGCCATCAATTAGGTGATGAACGGAGCGGCTTTCTTGCTGCGCCTGACGAGACCTTCTCTTGGGATGGCCAAGTGCAAAATTCACCAGGTTGGTCCCGGAAGACTCGGCTTCCGCTAGGTGTGAGAGCCATCCAGATGCTCCCCTGGGAATCAAAACCTGCGTCATGGATGGCTCTGCCCACACTCCCTCTGGTCCTGGTCCTTCGTGCAGACATTCTTGGTGTCCTGGGGTGGGACAAAGGGAGCTGGAGTGGCTGGTCCCACTTGGTTTTAGCAAAGTTCGGCCATATAGTAAGTCATGTGTTCCTACGTGTTTCTCCTGATTTATGGGGTGATGTTCTCTGGGCCTGGAGGAAGGATAATAGACTCTGAATGCTCCAAGCTGCTGCATAAGTGAAGGTCAGTGAGAGGGGCCTGAGTTCCAAAGCATCCAAATCCCCAACCTCTTCCCCTGCACGGGGCCACCCTGCTCCTTTCCTTCAGGGGAAGCTCTGTCCTATAACCTAGGAATACACCCTTGAAGCAAGGCCAGGACCGGCCATTGCCACCGGGGTTCATTCCTAGGGCACACCTGCTGCCTGCTCAGAGCTGTGGGACGGGAGACCCAGGCCCTGCTTGCCCAGCAGAGCAGGGGCTCTGGAACAAGACCTCATGGCCTGAAATCTGAGCAGCTCTTTCCACACCACCCAGCCTGTGTGCTCACCTGAAGAGTGGAGCAAGAGGGTCTGCGGCTCTGACGGGTGTGCAGATTTGACAAGGTCGTCTTGCCTGTGAAAGCCCAGTATAGCGCTGTGCCTGTCACTGGCGCTTAACGAACACTGGCTGCCCACACTAATAGAGGGACGAGCCCCACCCCAGTGGTCACAGGGGACATGGGGCTGGAGTGGAGCTGCAGGGAGCAGTGGGATAGCAGCTCACAGCCTGACCAGCACAGGGCCGGCAAGGCTGGAAGCGCGAATTCCCAGGCGCCCAGGCCTGAAGCTCAGGAGCGCCCGGGGCCCAGCCCTGTCCTCAGACTGTGATCTTCTCCCCCTGCGACCTGGTGGGAGGACAGCACTGCCATGGCGACCTTCAGGCTCCCTGGGAGGAGGCAGAGTGGGGTCTTGGGAGATCAGAGAGTGACGTGTGTGTATGTCAGGTCCGAGTCTGAATCTCTGGTTTCCAGGTCCAGGGTGTTGAGCCCCAGGGCCTCCTCCATAGGTGTTGTCCCCAGGGCTCCAGGTGTCCTGCTGCAGCTGTGGTTCTCTGTCCTCCCTGCAGCCCCCATCGCTACTAAGAGATCACCACACTTAGCGGCAAAACAACGACGACACGTATGAGTAGAGTCCGTAGGCCAGAGCCTGACGTGGTTTCTCCTACTGGAGTGGAGCCAGCTATGGGCAGGACTGGAAGCTCCAGGCAGAGGCCCTTCTGCCTTCTGCAGCTCCTGGGGCCCCTCCTCCATCTGCACACCAGCTGTGACATCTCTGCCCCTTTCTGCAGTCATCTCCCCTTGACTTCCCACCTCAGGCACCTGTCTCCCTCTTGCAAGGGCCCTCATGTTGACACTGGCCCCATATAACTCAGGATGACCCCCCACCTCCAGGTAAGCTGACCAGCAGGCTTCCCTGAAGGAGGCCACCGGGGGACACACGCAGGGACCAGATGCAGCCTCTCTCTCCGGCAGTGCAGGGGTGCAGCCTGGGCCGCTGCTTCATCTCCTCCACAACTTTACATAATGGTTTAAAGCTTTTGTTTATATTTAATGTTAAACTGAGCTAGATTGCTACAGCATCAGCTGACATCCAGCCTGATCAAGGGAGGAGACTAGACTGTGCAGCTCCCGCAGATGACAGTTCACAGACATGGCCCTCCAAGTCCATCTCCTCCACACGAGCTCTGACATGGGCGTTGGCTTTGTTGTGGGTGACAGCAAGCCTCCTTCCACTGTGGTAAATAATTAAAATATTTTTGTTCTCCTGGTTGTGTTCTTTCCAGGGTTATCCTTTCATGAAGCTGTTTAATGGTTTCCGCTCTGTTATCTGCTTTTCTTGACTTCTGTATTCTCTCTGCTCCTCCTGTGTTCTGTCATGTTTCTCATTAAATTTTTGGTTTTTGTTCTTTTGTTATGAAGGCTTATTTTTTGTCCTAAAACAAGCTTTGAACTTAAACACCTGAAAAGCATGTCATCCAGGGTGAGAACTGTGGCGTAGCTGTCGGTGCCCGCATCTGCTCGCGTGGGTATTTCCGAGTGATTGTTTGTCGACAGTCTGGCACCTTCTTCCTGTTGGTCTGCTCTCGCACCCATTCTTCGTGGGAAATGATAATCCTCTGGTAACACAGTCATTGCCATAGCAACTGGAGGCCATGTCACCAACAGGACGATGACTTCAAGAGTAGATTTGCATCTTCTTCCCACTGTGTGCACGCAGCTGCCTGAGTGGCTCCCGAGCTGGGAACAGGAGCTGGGATAACAACAGTGACATCAGAGTCTGGCACTGCAGCCGGCATAGACACACACGGGGTTGGTGGAGAGGCCCCTGTTTTCTTCCATTTGGTCTGCGGCCCTGTCCTGCCTGCCACTGAGCCGGGTGTGGAAATGCAGGAGAGATCTCAGGGGCCCAGTGGGCTGAGACGCTGGAGTCACCAGCAGCACGACCCCTGCTCTGGGTTAGAGGCCCATGAAAAGCTGGGGTAGGGCAGACAGGAGGACAGATGGGCTCCCAGAGTGGGACAGAACATACATCCAGCAGCCTCAGGGACCATGGAAGGTGATTTTGGGAGTATGAAAGCTGGCATGGTGCTGCCCGGGTCTCAACCTGTGCTTCTGCCTTTGACTAGTTGTTGAGCAAATTTGCTAATGCAGCCACTGGAAAGGAAGGTTTTACACTATTATTATTAGTTTTTGCAATATGTGGTGTGTTCACAAGCCAGCAAAGGGAGCCCCCGGCAAGGAAGTTGGCATGGTTGATGCTATTGGGGCTATTGGACACCAGGCTCATGAAGTCCTCCCAATGCTTTCGGCTCTTTCTGGTCTTCCCAATGTCCAGCGTGACTTGGTGGGGACATTGCCTGCCCATTTCAGATGGCAGAGCTGAGGCTCAAGGAGTTTCCTGTGACTCTCCAGATGGCACTCTAGAAGCAGCAGAGACCATCTCAGACCAGTCCTCCCAGCCGAGCTTTGTGCTCCAGCCAGAAAGTCAGGCCAGGCTAGCGCTGAAGGAAGGTGAGCCAGATGCCAGGGTACACAGCTTCTTGGCCCAGGCAACAGGGTGCAGCAGAGGTGCCTTCTGTCACTTCTGCCCCTTGTCATACCTGAACCTCCTGCCCCAGGGCCTCCCTTGTCTTCTTGTGGGGACACAGGTACAGGCAGGGCCAGGAGATGCTGTTGACTTCTGTGACTGTTGGAGCAATTCGATCTGCTCCACCCAGACTCAAGGACTGTAACTGAATCTGCTCCAAAACAGTCATGCCCCAGCCTTTAGAACATGCAAAATAAAAATAAATTGATCACCCACCAGCGTTTCATGGTGTGTTTATAATTTTTTATTTAAATGTTTAATCTCATAGAATGAGCTCAGCATGTAAAGGAAGCTGAGGTTTCCCCCAGAGGAATTGCCTCCCAGGTGAAAGCCAGCACTAGCCAGGCGTGGCCGGGAGGAAGCCACAGCTCCAGCAGTGACGCTCTCCAAGGCAGCAACCTGTCACAGCAGAGCACACGGCTGCCTGGTCAGCGGGACTGCCTGGGGAAAACCAACACATCGTCACCGAAGTGACCCTGGAGTGGGCGGCCCCCAGAGGGAGGCCCTGGGGGCTCGGGGCCAGCCAGCTCTGGGCAGGACCTCCCTTGCCAGGCTCGGGGGCGTGGCCTCCAGCATGATCCTTGCCTTCTGGCGGGCCTCGCTCTCCGGCCATCCTAGGGAGGGGGCTGCCATGAAGACCCATTGTGTGGACTTGGAAATGAAGGAAGACAGAGTCAACGTTGCAGCAGCAGGCGGAGCTAATCACACGTGGCCGTTCCCACCTACCCTTTTCCAAACGCAGCCCTGACAGGCACTTGCTGGCTCACACGAGAGGCATCTCTGAAGAGCAGTCATGCTGGTGTTTGCTGCTGAGAAAACTGCAAAGGAAGCGCGCCCCCGACGGACACCTTCCGAAGGGTCTCGTAGAAGGAAGGCCTTGGTGTGCTGCCAAGTCATGTCCTTCCGTGTGTCTGATTTTAATCCCGGTGGCCTCAGGGTTCAATATTAGACCCCAGTGTCCACCCTCCACACTCCCAGTAGTCAGTCTGTGTCCGGGTGGTCATCCTAAATCAGCTCTGCCCTGTCACACCTCGCTGTCACCAAGTGAGGCAGTGTTAGTGCCTCAGGTTGGGCGAGAGGACCTGCCACATGAGATTGGCAGAACGCACGCTTGAGTCCTCTCTCCTCGAGCAAAGTGTGGGCACCAACAGCCTGTCGGCCTCCTCGCCCCACCCTTGCCCCATGACCGTATTCCTCCCCTGCCCTGGCCTCAGCCAGCTGATGTGACCAGCTTTGGCCAAGGGATGTGACCCAAGAAGAGGTCTGCGAGGACACTCAGGCATGTTTTCTTACTCTCTTGACCCTTGGCACCATCGCCGGAGCATGCAGGGAAACCCACAGAAACCCATGACCTGGGACAGTGTGGCAACAGGCCAGCAGAAACCATCCAGGACTCCTGCTCTCAGGCTGCCTGCAGGCACGACAAGCAATTGAGCCAGGCCAGCTGAGCCTGGCTCCAGGCAGCAGAACTGCCCAACTGACCTGAGCTCTGAGAGGTAGTGAAGAGCCCTTCTTTCAAGACATCAAGCACTGGGGTCTCCGTTATGCAGCATGAGTAAGACAATAGTGAGCTGCTACACACATGACAAGAGCTGCCGTTCTTGACTCATTCAATTGGACGTTTTATGGCCTCAAGTTGGATCTGTCCCAGATTGCTGTGGTCATTATTTCCATTTCTGTAGAGGACTAGCCTTACACAGCAGAGTCAAGAAAGCTCAAGAAGCTAGATTAGAGTCCAAAGCAGTTTGTCACCAAAACCCCTCTCTTCCCTCAAGGCACTGCCTCACATGCACATGCACGGGTCCTGAAAATAAACAGGACATCCACCTGCATGCTGGCAACCTCGTGTTGACAGAGGCCTGACGGGCTCTAAGCCATGCCTCTGAGTCATCAGCCTGCCATGTGCCTCTCTGGAAGAGCTTCACAAGTTTGAGCAAAACCCACCTGAGTGTCCAAGAGGAGACGCACAGCCACGCAGGCCCTGGTCGCAGCTGGCCTCCACGTTCAATCATCTCCACGCGTCCTCCTGGCCTGCTGTAGTGAGAGCTCCAGAACAACCCACACAGGCAGAGGCCAGACCCGCCACGCACGGCAGGATCTCAGGCTGCCCAGATGGGGTGAGGGGCACTCCCTCCCCGCAGCCGCTGACAGACCCCCTGTGGCATGGTAAACGGCACCTGCCTCAGATCGAGTCCACTCTGTCTGTAGCTCTCGGAGGCAGAGGCCCAGCTCGCTCAGCTGTACGCTGCCATGTTCCCCACACGCCCCTGGCCTAGAAGCCACACGAGGTCCAAAGTTCTTCAGCCTTCCTTGCCAATGGTATCTTTAGCTTCCAGCATTGTGATAAGTTGGATGAGTGACTATTTGTTGATGATTAAATTAAACATTATATATATATATATATGGAGTTTCCACAAACAGCCCTGGTCCACGCTCAGCCCTCAGGTCGGTGCTTCTCCACTCGGGCTGCACACGAGGACTGCCTGGGCAGTTCTGAAAGGACACCGAGGCTAAAGTCCCAGCACACCTGGGACAAAGAAAAGGGCTGCCGCTGCCTGGGCCAGGGCTTGTTCCAGCCTCCCCAGCAAATCTAACTGCAGCCTGGCCTCTGCCCTGCCACAGTTCAAACAGGGATTCCAGTCTGCTGCTTCCTAACCTCTGATGCATGTCATCTGCCCAGGGAGATGTCCTGCAGCAGCCCAGGACAGCCACCAACAGTGTCCTGGCAGAGCACAAGAATCCAGCAAGTAAGTATGAACTCAGTAGTGAGGACCCAGCAGGGGAGACCCAGCAGTGGGGACTCAGCTAGGGGAATCCAGCCAAGGGGACCCAACCATGGGGACCCAGCCATGGGGACCGAGCCAGGAGAATCCAGCCATGGGGACCCAGTAGTAGGGACCCTACAGTGAGGACCCAGCCATGGGGACCAGCAATAATGACCCAGCCAGGGGAATCCAACCATGGGGACCCAGCCATGGGAACCCTGCACTGGGAACCCAGCCAGGAGAATCCAGCCATGAGGACCCAGTAGTAGGGACCCTGCAGTGGGGACCCAGCCATGAGAACCCAGTAATAGGGAACCTGCACTAGGGACCCAGCTAGGAGGACCCAGCAATAATGACCCAGGCAGGGGAATCCAACCATGGGGACCCAGCCATGGGAACCCTGCATTGGGGACCCAGCCAGGGGAATCCAGCCATAGGGATCCAGTAATAGGGACCCTGCAGTGGGGACCCAGCAGTGGGCATTCACTTGTGATGGGGTCTTTCCTCCTTCCTTTCTTCCAGAGAGGGCATTACTGGGTGGAATGCCCTCCCCTTAGCAGCGCACACTCCAGTCTACTCTACTTAAAAACAGGCATTGGCCACTTGGATATTGGACAAAGAAGAGCAGCAGTCAGCGTGGTGAAGCTGGGTGCTGACCACCAGTGTCTCTGGGGCCGAGGGCCGCAGGCAGTGGGTTTCTAGACAGCTCTGCCATGTGGCTGCTCTGACAGAAGCCAGGTGCCTCCAGGTGGATGTAAGGGCTCTGATTTGGGCAAGGCCTCTGGCAGTGCCGGCCCTTCCTCCACGGAGCAGTAGTGCTGGTTCTCAGTTGTGCTAAAGAGCGAGGATTCCTGACGTAGTCAAGCATGTAACCTTGAGGGCCAGCGGGCGCCTGTTTCACATCCCTTATTCCCAAATGCAGAGTGTTCCTGCCCTGCCGTCCACAACCTGGGGGCCAACACTAGCTCCACTATGGCGACAGATACAGTGGCTGTTCTCAGGCCTCATGCCCGCAGTCACTCAGGATGCTTGTCCATGTCCAGCTTCTTTAGCTCCATGTTTGGTCTGCTGGATACCTATACATGGCCGTCGGCCTAGAAGTTCACTATTTTCCCCCCAGTACGGGTTATCAAATCCAGGACCTCATGCATGCTAAGCAAGTGCTCTGCCACTGAGCTAATATCCTCTAGTCCTGAGTGTCTTGCTTACCTTATTTCATATTTACATGAATTTTGAAAAGAAAATTGATGTTTTGTTCTGAACTCTTACTTGTAGACCTGGTAAAAACCATGACCACCATCAACCACCCAGAGGAAGAAACTGCTTCAGAAGAGGAGTGGCTGAGAGTGAGACGCACAAAGTCCCCAGGTAAGGGCAGTTTCCTACTGAAAGGAATTACAATGTGAGAAATAATAGACATCAGTCCACAGACACCCAGAAGTTGTGCTGGAGCTGGAGAAGTGATGGGTGGCCCCCCAGCAGCCCTGAGGGTGGGCAGACGCTAACCCGGGCCCCCAAGCGGGGTTACCACCTACCTTCCAGGTTCCATCCTGGAGACTGGGCTGCGCTCACGGCCCCTGTGGCCCCTCGCTACATGGCTTGGATTGGGACTGGCCCCAGCAGGACTTCTGTGAACCGAGCACAACTTTCCAGACAAAGAGATGAATACCCGCCTTTGGGCTGACTCGGCAGCAAAACAGCCAGATCCACAAGTGCCACCCTCCAGTGCAAGAGGACACGGCTGCTTATTTACTTATTTTCAGCATGGCAGTCTTACGCCGGAGAGCACTGCCGCCCCCACTCTGGGCCAGAGCAGCTGGCGTCACTGGGCCCGGCAGGCTGGCGGGAGGTGGCCTCCTCCGGATGAGATGTCTCCACGCCAGTCATTCTGGAGTTCTCACCACTCAGGGCCTGCGTGTTGCTTGGTAACGATTTTCACGGCTGCATTAAGAGGAGAGTTCTGAAAGAGGACGGCTGAAAACCTGACAGCGACTGCAGGGAAGCGACGGCTGCTTTCATTTCAGAAGCTGGTGCACAGAGCGTCTCCCTGTCCAGCAAGTTATTGTGACGTGAATAGGCTGCCACCCCATTCAAAGCCAGCTTTGTGTCAAGGTGAATTCCACACCCCTGGCCTCTGGGTCTCTGTAGAAGTGGAAGTCACTGACTTTTCTTTTTTAGTTCTAGGTGGACACAATACCTTTATTTTAGCTATTTATGTTTATGTGGTGTTAAGGATCGAACCCAGCGCCTCACATGTGCTAGGCAAGCGCTCCACTGCGGAGCCACAACACCAGCCTGTCACTAACCTTCTTTCTTTGAATTTTTTATTTTATTTGTTCTAATTAGTTATACGTGGCCGAATGTTCTCTCTGATAAGTGGATGCTGATCCATAATGGGGGCCTGTGGGGATAATGGAGGAAATTTGATTGGGCAAAGGGGGGGTCAAGGGGCAGGAAAGATGGAATGAGATGGACATCGTTCCCCTAGGTGCATATAGAACTGCACATGCGGTGCGACTCTACATCGTGTACAACCAGTCGCTGACTTTTGAGGTCCTCCCAGCCTCAGAGCTGGTGGTGCACAGGGAGGAAGCTTCTCCAGTCTCAGCACAGCCTGGTGCAGAGCAGCCGTGCCTGCTCCTTCCTGCAGGGGCCGCCCCTCAGCCATGTCTCCTGCATGCAGACGGGACGCTGTCGATTAGGGACTCCTACCACCATTGTCCTGGCTGAACTGTGAGATCCTTAAAAGCAATATGGGTGTCATTGGTTTCTCCAGAGAGTCCAGCAAGGTCCAAGGCCCACAGAGCTTCCCCCACAAGCTGCCCCCCTGTCTTCTTATGCACAGAGGTGGCTCATGTCTCCAGGTGACTTCAACCTCTGAGCGGGTGTTCTGACAGGATACCAAGCGTGCAGAAAGACCTGAGCACATCCAGGTTACTTCCAAACAATTCCCTCTCCTGTTCCCATACTCCTGTCTTGCCCAAATGCAAAGACTCACTAAGGCTGGGACTGACCCGTGTTGGCGCCAACAGCACGCTGGTGAGTCGGCTGGACGCAGGCCTTCTCCAGCAGTTCTCTCCCGTCCTTCTCATCCTCGTGCTACTGACCTTTGGACTGGACAATCCTGGGTTGGGGACCATCCTGGGCACTGCGGGGCCTTTGGCATCATCCCTGGCCTCTAGCTCCTAGGTGTCCATAGCAGCCACCCAGCTGTGACAACTAAGAATGTCTCCAGACATCCTCACGTGTCCTAGAGGAGCACAACAGAGTCACCTGCAATTGAGACCGTGGAACACGCTCCAGCGTTGCCTCCACGGGGTTTAAGTAACCATCCTTCAGAAGTAACCGCGTCCCAGCAGCCTGCTGCTTTCTCCATGGCCCGGCGCGGCCTGGACCGCTGACTTCCTCTGCACTTCCCACTGCTCCCGTCCGAGCAGGCGCTCAGAGAGTAAGGGCGCGTCTGTCTTGCTCAGCCCACAGCCACAGCCAGGGCAGCACCAGGCAGGGGATAGGTGCTCAGTCAGTATTTGTTAAGTGAAGAACACATCCAAGTACAGCGCCGTAGTCTCTGAGAGGTGCTGTGTTTCCGCTGGGAGGAAGCTCCCTGGTGTGGAGATGAGCCACTGGGCAGTGGTTCTACCGGCAGGTGGGTCAGTGGCTGATGCCGGCCTCAGGCTTTTTTCAGGAGTTTCAAGCATGGGCCTAACTTCTGGGCCTGGCCTCATGAGTGGGACAGGTATGGATTTACCCTCCAGCCCCTGCGCTCACCAGTAATCCGCAGTTGTAATCCTGGCAGAGGGAGCAAGTGAGGTCCACAGGGACGCAGCCATTCCTCTAGCAGCCCTGTCCAAAGGCAGTGGCCTCGCTGGGTCGGGGCAGCTCTCACTGTGCTGGCTGCTGGGCTGGGATTTGTGGCAGCAGAGCAGAGGGAGGGAGCCCTGTGGGGAAGGAGCTCCAGATCTCTGCAGACTCTCCCCAGTAGCCAGCAAGGGCACAGGAAGGACTCTGAGCAGCCCGCTGAGAACAGCCCTGGAAGGCTGAGGACGGAACAGAGATCAGAGGAGGCACAGGGCTGGGTCCTGGAGCTGAGGACCATCAGAGCAAAGACCTCACCAGCCCCCAGTCGGCTGAGACACAGCCACGGCTCGCCTCTTCAGGGCACATCCACACAACCCGAGGCCGTCACACACTCCTAGTCGACAGCATTTAGCAAGAAACTCCTTAGACACGAGGGAGACAGAAAATGAGGCCCTCCGAGGGAATCAATTCAGTGGATTCTCAAAGATGATGCAATGTCGGAATCATGAGAGGAGGATTTTAAAACTGATTTTACAAATACGTCTAAGTGTTTACCTGAAAGTAGACATAATGGGTGTGCACAGGAGGGATGTCAATGGAGAACGGGAAACTATACAAGGGAAAATGTGGCAATTTTGTAATGGAGAAACGCAATATCTAAAATGAAATATTCACCGGGTGTACTTAGCAGCAGAACAGGCTCCAGGGAGAGAAAATATCAGTGATGTTCAAGACAAAGAGATTAAACCGGGCAGAACAAGGCACAGGGGGGAGGTTGCCAGCTGTAGTTTGATGGCCGTGAGACAGTGCCCAGTGGCCCAACAGAGGCCTGACGGATCCCACAGGGAGACAGAGTCTGGTCAGAAAAAATGCATAAAAACCGTTGGTGGAGGTTTCTCCAAATCTGAAGGAAAACAAAAGCCTACAGATCCAAGAAGCTCAATGAGTCCACAGAAGAAATTCAGTCGCAGCCTACTTAGGCAGCTCAGACACCTCAGAGTCAAACTGTTGGAAACCAGACATAAAGAGGTGTCTTGGAGATGAACAAAGAAGACAGCAGAAAACCATCCCGTGCAGGGGCAAGGGTGAGCTGCAGACCAGCTTCTCCCTGGACCTAACTCCAGATGGCGGCCAGTGAAGGGTGTCTTTAAGGCCCTGGTGTGTGAGCTGCGGGGACAGAAGTATCATCACTCCCGAATTCTGCAAAATCCAGCAGAGTAGCCTTCAAAATCAAAGGCAGAATGTTTAAAGACATTTTGAGGTCACCCAACATGGCGTTTCTCACACTGCAGGGTGCTCGAGCAGCTACCTCCGGCTGGAGAGGACAGAGTGGAACCTCGGATCTGAATGAACGAAGGGGGAGACCAGGCTGGCTACTGTCCAGCTAATGAGGGAGACTCTTGTTTATTTCTTAACAGTTTGAACAGACCGTTGGCTACTTCCCCCAAATACCAACAACCCAGTGCTGCCTCTGGAAGCGCCGCAGTGTCAGATGTGTGACAGCATCCCAAAGGACAAGTGTGGCGGGAGCAGAGGGAGCTTTGCAGGCGCCTCATTTCATGTGACATGATGACATGACACAGGGCTGATTTAAGGTAACTTCAGTTAGTCCTGGGGAATGTCATAATCCATGGCAAAATTAGACAGAATCAAGCCTCAAGTTAGTTAAAGAGCCAGTGGACGAGGAAAGAAAATGGAGAACTAAAAACATAAAACACCTCAAGCTAACAGAGGGCAGGAGGGGGTGGGGAGACAGAACAGAATAGAGGGGAAGGAAGACCCCAAGTGCAGGGGCGTGCAAGCACCACAGCAGCAACGCGCTGGCCGGCCATGAGCAGCACACTCACCCGTGCTGTTGGGGCCACCCCAACTACAAACCCACCCCTGCAGGGACAAGACAGGCACTCTGAGTTCAAAGACCGAGTGCGCGAGTTTCACCCAAGGAACGACGGGCGGCTCAGCATCCCCGCGGTGTTGCTTTGCCGTCCAGTTTGGCTCTACCCTTTAAACAAGGCCCGCGTAGGAATCCCTTATTGGGAAACGACCTGTGCAGTGTCCGTCGGTCTGCACAAGTCCACAGGGACGCCCTGCAGGGAACTCCACAGACAGCACGTTCTGAAAAGCTGCACTGTTGGTGAGCAGATGATTGGACCGTACTTCAGCCACAATGCTGATTCCAAAGAGAACAGCATGGGCTGGAGCGACAGCAGACCCTGGGAGCCAGGGGCCATGCGGCAGTGCCAAGAGCTGGGCTGATGCCCAGTGTGTATCACGGACCCCAGACCACATTTCCTTCAAGAAAATGAATAGACAGAAGAGCAGCTCCCTTCATCCCAAAGGGAGATGTTGCCAGGTGGGACAGGAGGACCTGCCCTGCCTCCTTGATGCCACCAAGGAGGGACTGGACCTTCGACCTGTCAGGGAAACAGTGGGACAGCAACTCAGCCTCTGTTACCTTGCTCCCAACAGTTTCTCCCTCCCTTTCCTTCATTTATTTATTTTGTCATCTTCAATTATTTTGATAAAATAAAATATCAAAACATGTTGGACTTCACTTCTGCTTACCCCCCTCCGCGATGCTCCCCCTGCCTGTCCTCTGCAGAGCAAACCTGGGTGACAGAGCTCCCTTGCAGCCCACGCCTTTAGGAGGCGGGCCTGTGTGTGTGAGAGTGTGGCAGTTCACGCAGCTGTGCTGGCCGGCGTGGCCCTGCCTGTGACTCCGTGCCTTCAGTGGGCACGCTACTGTACTCAGTTGAGACCATTCTTGCTGGCTGCGTTCGTGAATATGGGGGCTCTCCCTGTCACCACCAAAACTGTCCTGCACAGTCACACTGTCGGGGAGACAGGCAAGGACTTCCCTCCAGAGAGGGGCTGGGGTGGAGCTGCTGGGCGTAGAGCTATTCTCCTGGCTGTGGGCAAATCACTTTCCAGCCTGCGGCCTCCAGCCTTCTGCAACCTCTTCGTGGCAGTGAGGGACACCAGGAGAATCCCCGGCCTGATTGCCTGGCAGTGCAGGACGCTGTTCCCGTGTGAGAACCTCCCTTTCAGTGGAGGCAGGGGCGTAGGGCACTGTGGCACTGGGTTCTCACATCCCTGGCAGCTCCTGTTTGTGATGCAGGAGAAAACTAGTGACCATGGACAGTGGCGTCCGTGTTGATGGAGGTTCAGGCCTGTGAGGCTCTGGCGCACCACTGCGTGATGAGACGATAACAACAACCATAACGCTGACTGTGGCTGGAACTCAGCCATGCTTGGCCAGCTGCCGGGCGTCTTCTGGTGCCTTCTCACACTGCCCGGGGGCAACAGGCCCCCACACTCAGGCGAGTAGAAGGCATGAAAGCCAAACTCTATCCAGGATTTTTCGGTGCCAGGGCCCAAGCCCTGTGGCCAGGGACGCAAGGAGGGAGGATCCCAAGGGAGGGCAAGCCCACTGACCAAATCCCATGTCCCAGGCCCCCGACGCCTGCCTCAGCCCCAGGAAGCCATGTTGGTGCCCCTGGCTTCGAGATGCACCCTTGGGTTAGGTCAACACCAGGCTGCTGCCTGGACAAGGCCAGTGGGACTGAGCCCACCCTGTCCTCTGTCCTTAGCAGAGGCCCTGGGGCACCGTTTATTTCACCTTACCACGGGTCTGTGCACTGCAGCGCTGGGCCTTTCACAAGGTCACTGGTGCCTGGAGGGAGCAGCAGGTGATGCTGGAGGCTTTGCACCCACACTGCCCAGCCTCGCACTCAGGCCAGCAGCAGCCTCCCAATGGCCCCCAGGGAAACACACCGCCCGCCTGAGCCCACTGCGTTTAACACCCACAACGAAGCCTCCCATTCCTCTGAGCACCCAGGATTCCAGCCAGTGGAGAAGGAAGACAGATCAGGACCTGAGCTGCAGGGCACATGCCAACCCAAACTGACCCCTCCTGTTGCTCCCGCTGCACGTGGCCCTCAGCAGGCACCTCCCACCCTTACCCTCTCAGGCTCTTGGCAGGGGGAGAGGAAAAGAGACCCCAGACCTAATGAAATGTTCCAGCAAGAGGGAAAATTAACTCCCTCCCCACTCACCCAAGCTGCCGACAGGAAGCCATTCAGTCAAGTGCAGCTCACTTCAGCAGCGCCAGCAGCGCCGTAGGGTGATGTGGCCTCCGCCGTCTGGAAGAAAGTGCTAGAACAGAGTCTCCTGAGACTTCCCAGTGCTGCTTCCTCTGTTCTGAGTTTGAAAGGAAAGTGTTTTCCCAGGAAGTTGGTAGTAATACTATCAAAACATAGGGATTCCCTGTTTTTACATCTAAATTCTCCAAATGTTCACATCCTAACTGCTAGAGAAGCACCCGCTTGGACCTCTGAGCACGAGGGTGCTGTGTTCAGGGCCACGGGGCTTGGCGTGGCCCAGAAGGGCGAGGGCCAGGGCCAGGCCGGGCACTAGAGAGGTGGCAGTGAGAGCAATGTCCTCGCAGGGGCACCTTCGGACTGACCCAGGCACAGAGCTGGTGCACACATCCCGGCTACACACAGGGACCCCGCTAGCCCTGTCACATCTGGAGGAACACCAGGTGAAGGCAGGGCTACGTCTCCAGGCCCTTTCTTCAGAGCTTCGTGAGGCGTGAACCCCACGGTTTCTAGCATGTGATCAACAGCTTGGTGAGATATTCTTTCAAATCCTCAGGCCCTCTGGCCACCTCTCCCTTCCCAGCTCTCACAAGGCCAGAATTCCTGTGTGCGTGTCTGGGGAAAGCAGGTCCCAGCTGTTCTGCAGGCCCAGCCAGGAGTCCAGGAACCGCTGCTGCTTCACACATAAGAGCAGTAACCCCGCTTCTCTCCCGCATCCTCCCAGAGGACGCTGCCCGCCTGTCCTCAGGTGAAGGCCACCCTGGCTCCCCACTGAGGCTTCCCCTGCAGTGGCTCTTGGGCCAGCCAAGCAGGAGTGGCTCCAGAGCGTTCCTCTCCCCACATGAGCTCGCTCAGGGCTCAGCACTGTGGCACAGTGTGGCAAAACCAGAGGTCACACTGAGGTGCACCACTGCTGTGGTGGCAGATGGCAGAGGAGCACCGGCAGGCGGGGCCGTAGGGGCTGGGAGCTGGGCAGTGAGATATTCTCCCAAATCATGCCCTTCGTACAAATCAGCTTCATAAAAGATTTCCCAAACCTGAACAGAACCCAAAGCTCGTCTGTGATGTTGACTGGCAACACTGTGATTCAGGACACGGTCCCTCAACAGAGAGCCCCTTTGGGGTCAGTGGTAATGGAGTAAACCCCAAAAATCCTTTCACCCCTCCCTTAAGTGACTCTCTTGTCTGATGATTGAGTGAATATGCAGACAGGACAAGTTGGACACAGGTGCTGGGCAAACCGTTTGCTCTGCATCAACAGTAGTTATTATCAACCTCGTCATTATTATTAACTTGAAACAATTCCCTTTAATTTTCGGTTTCTGGAACATTGTACTCCACCTGCTGACCTTGGAAACCCTCGCTCAGCACAGCTGCAGGGGCAGCAGGGGAGGGCGGGGTCAGCAGTACTGTGTCCCCAGGAGGGCAGTCTGCCCTTGGCCTCACCTCCTCAGCCTGGGCGATTTCACCTTCCTGCCTGCCGCCTGCTAACCCTGCTCAGGGCTCCAGCCTCCAGCACATTCCCAAATCCCAGAAAGGAGGCCCTGATGCACCTGCGTGGGCTGCCCTTCCAGCTGTGGCCAACCGGGCATGCCAGGCTGGACATGGGCTTCACAGGCCATCGTTCTGAGGCAGTTCTCTCTGTCCATCATTCTCCATGGGATGGCTTTTTCCAATTTCAGAGAATTAATTATCCAAAATTGCCAGAAATAGCCTCAAATCTCACAGCATTTACCCCACCCATTAGCGAGAAAGCGCCTATCCCCTCACTCCCGAATGACTGTGCTGTGAGGGTCAAGGGGGCCAAGAGCGGAGAGAGCCATTTGCCATAGCGGCATGAGCACACTTTGTAGATAATTGTATAATTTGCCAAGTATTCCTGGGGATTCACTCCAGCTGCCCTGTCTTATGAGTGATCTTTGACAATAGAAAATTGTGGGTAATTCTCTTGTTTGGTTACTGTTTCTATAGTAATAGGAGGAATTATTAATAAATGGAGAAAGTTGTGCTGGGGTTTCAGTCAATAAATAACCTTAATTTTTTTCTTCTTAAGAATGTGTTCACAATAGAGATCTAGAGCGGAAATTAGGAAGTAAAGGACACCACATAGTCCTTTTTCTAGGGCACCTTGCAGGTGAGACAGCGTTTTCAATGTGGCTGAGTTCAGGGGGAATGTTAGCCCGCAGCGCTGCCTTCCTAGTGGCGATCCTGAAGGCCAGGCGCTGGAGAATTTCCCCAGGAGGAGAGTGAAGCTCAGCAACATGCTTCAGAATAAGCACCCCCGTCTCCTCAATTTCTATCAGCCTCACAGGCCCTGTACCTGTGGAGCTCAGCACAAGGTGCACAGGTAGAGAGAATGCACAGAGCATCTTGGCAGGGTCGTCCTCTCTCTCCAGCCTGCAAATGACCAGGTGCATATGGGTCCCCAAACCAGTGGATACCCAGAGGCCAACGATCATTCTTCCTTTTTCTAGTTGGCTGAGCAATGAGAGAATTCACTGAACAATATAGTATACATTATTGAAATCTTGTCATATGCTGGGCAGAGTGGGCATGTGACATCCAACACGGTGGTGGCCCACACCCTTGGTGGAGCTCTGTAAATCCTGCTCACCAGTGAGGCTTATGGCAGGAACTTCAACAGCATGGCGGGGTTTCCATAAAAACTTTGGTTTCCCCTGGAAGCCCAGTTTGAAATAAGTTTTCAAGTACAAGCAGCCTATGTGAGAGAGAATCTCAGGAAACTCCACAGGGGGGTGGAGACAGGAAGCAGGGAAGGAAGTAGACACAGATAAGTCATTCACTGCATCAACTGAAGTACAGCCCAGCAGGGCCCCAGGGCCCATGGAGAGCATGCGCCTCAGAGTTGTGTCGCCCGAGGGAGGAGGGAGCTGGGGTGTTAACCCACCAGCCTCTAAGATAGACTGATAGAAGGCTGCTCCTGGGTGGCATTAATCCTGTTTGTGTCTGTCTGGGTGGACACTGTGGAGTGAGGGAGGGATACGGGGGGCAGAGAAGATGGTAACCAGAGAGAGTCCTGAACAAAGAGAGGCAGATACCCGTCAAGGCACATCTGAGTGCGGCGCCTACATCCTCTACAGTCAGCCTGGTGGGGAAGGAGTTGGGGTGCCAGGGGAACCCATGAGATGGTCTCCTGGTGAAAGGAAGGGCAGTGGACTCAGGGCCTGGAGAGATGGAGGAGCTCTGTAGAGGAGGACACTGAGTGTGCTACATCCACAGGGGCTTAGGGGAGATGAGTGACTTCAAAGACCCATGGGAAGTTACGTCCCACAAGTCAAGGTGAGAGAGGGCAGGAGGTAAATGACGTAGGCAGGGTCACCAAATCAAGTAACTGGACAGTCCTGTGGCCACAGCGGTACCATGGAGGAGCTTGCCACCATGACCCGACCTGCTCTGTCACCTGCCTTGAGAGCTCCTCTGCATGCTGCTAAAGAGCAGCTCCAGTAAAGAGGGGACAGGCGAGGACAGGAGACGGCTCCAGACTCAGCAGACGAGAGGACAGGGGCCTGGCCGCAAGGCAGTGGGCTGAAGACAGGAGGCTGGTTAGGAGGGAGAGTCAGTGAGACCCAACGGCAGTGCCTCTTATGCAGTTGGGGAGATGCTGGGCTAGACTCTGAAGAGGCAAAAGCCAGCACCACTTGGGGAGACGAGCACAGCCAGCCAACCAAGGTGGTGGGATTGGTGTTGGGTGGGCGGCTCAGGGAGAATCAGTATGGCCTTCTGCCCAGCGCCCCTCTCTGCTGGGTGAGGGAGAGCACTCTGGAGCCACGAGCCCGGATGTCTCCACCTTCGTCCCTTGTTCAAGCAGTAGCCTGGATGCTGAGGCTGAGCCACTCACCACCTGCCACACGTCTCTGACCCACGAGGCAGCTCCCCGCGTGGGCTCGGCCGAGCTCAGCCCCTGGAGCCAGGCGTGATTACCAAGTGGCCGCAGCACTGGCTCTGAGCACACTGCTTCTTTCTCTGCAGCTCCATTCTTCGCTGCAGAATTTCAAGCCTCCAGGACCCGTGGGCAAGTCTGCCCAGCCTCTGCTGGGTTCCTCCCCAGCGCAGCTGTGGAGAATCACCCCAGTGTGGTCCTCTGAGACCACGGGACTGCTTGATTGTTTAGCCAAAAGTGGACACTTAGCTCACAAATTTCACAAAATGATCCCCGAACTGGTTAGTGAAAAACAAAGGTCCCCTCCCCAGCAGCAAGCCCCGTAAGATGCCACCAGCGCCTTCTTCAGAGGCCACCATGGGTGTTCATTTCCTAACCAATAGGTATTAGCTTCAGACTCCATCACATCCCTGAATTGGGGGGTGCTGGGGCTGTGTAACAGCCACCTGTGACATCTGCCAAGTGTGGGCAAGCCAGCATCCTTCAGTGGCTGGGTCTAAGCTGTGGCTTCAAGTGTCTCCTAGCCCTGAGATAGGAGGATCTGGAAGCACTCAGGTCAGAGTGGCCTCCCTGGCCCGTGCATCACCACAGAAGCGAGGACTTCCATGGCTCTCACACATGAGCAACTGCACTCGCCTTTTGGACTTTGTGGGTGATAATCCCATTTTTGCTGAGGTCCCTCTGGGGCCACAGCACAGTGGACCCAATGTAGTGCTCAGCCAGCAGGGCAGTTTGCAAGCTCCATGAATTTTTCTGTGTTCACAGACTAGAGTCTGTGCCATCAGCCCATGTCCTCCTGCCCTTGAAGGCCACAAGGACTAAAAGGCTCCGGGTTTCCTCACGGAGGACCCTTATGTAGCTAGCTGTTGGTCTCCTCACGGCCGATTCACTCTAATGCTTTTGGGTCTGGCTTACTATGGTTTCAGGACATGTAGCATCCTCAATGTCCTCTTCAAAGAGCAAGACAGGAGCCAAGCTGACCCCAAGCCGGTAGCCCTCTGTCCTGCATGCCCAGAGCTCAGCCCTGGGTGACCACCATCAGTGGAGAGGCAAGGCCACCACCTCAACCAGCTTGACAAGCCTGCTCTTCACCTTGCACAGGCACCTCCTGCCTGTAAGTCCCTTTCTGGACCATGTGACCTTGCCCTTAGAACTCCGGGAGACTGAGAGCCACTTCCCTTCTCCCTCTTTGGTTGGCCACCCTTTCCCACTGAGGGTGAGGGAGCAGAACCCCAGAGGTGCCTGTGAATTCTGTAGGCTTCAGGCAGAAGTGGCCTTGGGGATAGGCTTTACTGACAATGGCCCTTCCTTCCTGCGCGGTGAGACTCCATCAGCTACAGTTCTAGCCATGACTCGCCGTGTTTTCTGTGAGCTTGGAAAGCAGGGATTTTTCCATAAATATTGCACGCTAGTCCAGCTCTGCAGAGTGGAGCGTCTCGCTCTGTGGGCTCCTTGTTCCCTGCTTTGCAGCTCAGCCCTGCTCTGTGCCAGCCTCGCAGTCGCTGCTGCCAGCAGAGCTTGGCGCCACTTGGGGGACTGTGGGGCTGCTGTTTACAGGGGAGTTGAGTGTGATCATCTTGCTGGAACTTGCTGCAGATGAGAATCCGCTGCCTCTGAAGCAGGAAGAGATCACGCATGGGCTGATTTGAATTGGTGGGAATAAGAGCTGGAGGACGTGCGTGGCCCCGTACCTCCTCCTCCACCATCAGCGCTCATGGCACCTTCATCAGCTCGAGGCGTCCAAATGCAGATGAGCTGGCACACCTGGTGTGGTTGCCAGTCAAGGACCACTCGCCACTGGGCAGAGCCAGCCACACCCAGTCACCGGTGGCGAAGTGCCACCAACAAGGTGCCCATGGAGACAGCCTGCAGGAAGCTGTTGCCACTATGATTCCCAAAATGGCTCCACCAAAGGAAGGCAGCTTGACTTTCCATCACCTAATGGCACCTTTTACGACCACCCTCCATCTGCGCCAACGTCTTCAGCTAGCCCTGAGCAGAGGGTGGAGGCGGGGAGCAGGCACAGGGCTGGTGGGGAGATGTGCTCAGGCCGAGTCTGGAGAAGAGCAACTGCATCTGTCACCTGGAGCCAGAGCTAAAAGTTTGGTGACTCTTGCCACCGACACATCAATCAACTTGGTGGTTTTGGAAAACCAGGCTGCCCGCTGTGTGTGCTGTCCCTTCTTGCAGCGTGATGTTTATCGGGGAGAAAGTGTGCCCCAGGGCCCAGGGCTAGACCTCCAGCACTGCTCGGTGCCTCAGGCCACCTGACCTCAGAACACCAAAACCCCCAGAGAGAAGGGGAGGGGCAGAGGCAGCCCACCTGGTCCTCCTCTGTGAAGGCTCGTCAGCTGTGCCCTTGCTGGTCACCCACCGTGCTGAGCCCATCCATGTGCTCCTCGGTGGGACACGGAGAAGTGGCCCAGGCCAGCCAGTTGCTCGATCTGATGTCAGGTGAAGAAGAAACCGCAGGCAACTACACTTGGTCCCCAACACATGGAGAAGCTCAGGAAAACATGGGGGAGAGGGAGGGAGAGCAAGACCCCCAGGTGCCCCAGGACTCATCGACCTCACGGTCCCCCTAAAGCAAGGCTGGTGGCTTTTTGTTCCGAGGCTCCATGTCGACTCCTTGGGTCCTTGTCATAAATCCGCCTTTTGTCCTAAGCCTCTTTCAGATAAAAGGCCCCAAACTGAGATACCCATCTTGGAGACGTGAGAAGATGTCCTGTGGTTAGGTGGCCAATCCCAAGGCTAACTCCCCGAGGGCTGATCCTGAGAAGCAGCCTGCCAAACATGCCACTCATCTGCAGAGAAGCTCTGCCCTTGAGGCCTGGGGTCACGTATTCATTTTATCTGACCCTAAACAGTTGGCTTTCCTCCCACAGGACTGGCAAGCCTGAAACCCCAACACTGCAGAGCCAGGTTAAGCAGCCAGCACCAGGGCACAGCCTGCCTTCCCAGAGTGGGTACAGCGTGGGACCCAGAGACAGTTCTGCAACTCCCTGCAGCAGGACCCTGGACTGCCTCCGTCTCCCCACTTGCCGGGTGGAGGACAGAGGGAAGAGCCTCCACGGGGTCCTCCAGGGCCACACTCAAGCACTGTGCAACACAGAGCAGCCTCTTCCAGAAGGGCCCCTGGGAACTGGGTTTCCACCAGGTGATCAGTGCCCCTCCTCCATGACCTGGCACTGCTGCAACCCAGCCTGACCTTTGGGCTCAGCCCCAAGTCCCAGGGAAGGACACAAGGACACACAAGGATGGCAGTAAGCAGGAAGTCAGTGCCACCTGGACAGGGCTGCCTGCAGAGAGAGTGTCCAGAGACCAGTGAGCTCATAGACGTGCCACCAGCCCACGCAGACTGGCCTTGCCCACCACATGTGCCAGGCCACGCAGCACAGCCCGGGAGTGCTGGTCAGGACTGCAGGAGGCTCAGACCCCTCACATCACCTGTCCTCCCGGAGATGTCACTGTCCCAGAACGAAGTCTACATCCAGTTTGCCTTGATCCCATTTCCAATCCCATCTCCTCTCGCCAAGACACCCTGCCCCGAGCCGCCCACTGGCCTCCCTGCACTCTGGGGTGGGGCAGGAGAGCGGGCCAGAGGCAGCGGGCCCAGCATGTGTGGCTGCACCTGCCCGCACGCCCGCGAGGCGCCTGCCCTGGGGAACTGGAGAAGCGAGTGAAATCCAAGACAGGACTGGTGAGGAAAATGTGGACAGGTGTAGCATCGCCACAGTTGAAGGTGTCTCTACGGCTCTGATTTAAGAGACACATTCATTTCTTTTTTCTCACGGGTTCTGGTACTTCTTAATGGACCCATTGCCTTGCACAAAATCGGGTCCTCCTTGGATTAATATCTTTGAAAATTAAGTTGATTTATAACCAATTTTCTCCTCATTTAAACAGAGACCCGCCAGAGTTCCTCTGGGGAAGCGACAGGATTGGGAAATGATGTGTCGCGGGAGGGCTCAGTGAAGCGGGAGCTTGGCAAACACGCTCTGTGGGGTCGGCGGCTGTTGGAAGCGCAGCAGTGGGCTCCCGGTCCCATCTGCCTTCCTAAATGGGGGCCTGTAAGTGCACCTCTGGGGCCACCAGGAAGCACGGCTCTTGCTGTTCTAGAACAACCCCTCTGCTTTCCCATCTTCTGTGGGAACTGAGCGTGTGTCTCCGCCCAGTCCTCAGCACACCTGGGCCACAGAGAGCAGATCCCCCAGGACATCAGGGGAGCCTGAGACCCACGTCACCCCCAGCTGGAAGCTGTGCAGTCACAGAAGCCACCCTCTGTATGCAGGCTTAGAAGGAAGGGTGTATTTAGAATGGTCCACCCAAAGCTGCCAGGGACGCAAGAACACAGGCCCCATCTGCTGAGGAAACCTTGTGTTTTGACATGTGGGATCACTCTTGTGTGCGCATGTGTGTCCTTGGGACAGGGACAGATAACAACGCAATGACATCCACCAGAGGCACTGATCGGTGAGCTTCTGCTCCGGGCTCTGGGTCGGGTCTGTGATCTGCTGCCCCTCACAGAGACCTGGGGGCTGAACCTTCACAACCCCAATATCTACAGACAAAGACGCCGAGGATTGGAGAGAGCCAGCGGCCTGCCCAGGCGTCATGCCGGCCAAGAGTCACACTTTGTTGTTGTTGTTGTTTGGTTTGGTTTGGTTTCCTTTCGGTGGAGCGTGGTTTCAAAGCCAACTGACCTACGGCTTATCATCCACTGTTCACTGCCCAGAAGTCCCGTCGGTGGCTGAAGTCCTCCTGCTGTTGTTCACGAGGTACCTCTGCATGTGCAGCCTCGAGTGCCCTTGCACGTCTGCTTGCTGAAGGAAGGCGGCACCCTCACCCACTCGGAGCGGCTGCTGATGCAGGGTGCTTGGGCTCCGAGAAACGACTCCCCAGGGGATTCCAGCCCAACAGCCACCCTTCACCGCTAAAACGTCCCAGTGATCACGCCTGCCCCCCTTACATTTCAGACTTCCCTGGCCTTCCTCTGCCTGGTCTGGCCCCGTAGAGCTGCCCCTTAGCTCTGCTAGGCCACAGCCTGGGCTCCTAATGGCCCCCAGTCTCCATGACAGTGACCCGCCCTGTTTCAGAGGAGCTCTGGCTGAGTGCAGCTCAGCCCACAAGCAAGCTGGAGCCAGACAGCCCGGGCCATAGATATCGACAAACACTTTAGAAGGACAAGCCCACCAGTACCAGTCCCCCGGAGTCCCCTCTCAGCCCCAGCCTGGTACTCAAAAGGAAAGTGCACTTTGGAAATAATTTTGATCCACACGATTTTGTTTCTCTACAGCTGTACTTCCAGAGACCTAGTCTCAAAGTTCATTTTAATAATAACAAGAGTAATTAAAAATTAATATGAGCAGCTCTAACTTAGGGCGCGCAAGTAGCACGCCAGGGACTTTCCCACAGGCTTGGCCAGCACCACGGCTCTGAATCCTTAGGAACAGCCTGCCTCCTATTTTTATTCTCTTTTTCAAAGGAAGAAAACTGGCACTTGGAGAATTTAAGAAAGCTGCACTTTTCTTTCCAAATGTGGTCGAGAAATGGCTTGTCCTAGATTCCCGTAGCAGGCCGGCTCCTCGGGTCTCCAACACCGTGCTTCTCAGGGGGACCTCCATACAGCCCCTGTGTTCTTCTGCCCCACAGTTGCAGGGGACGTGATGACAGCGTCCCCCTATCCAAACGCTGACTGGGATTTGAGAGCCATCCCTGCCCGAAGACCAGTGCTGAACAAGGGAGGGTGGCTAGCCAGCCACCCCGTGTGCTCAGACTGAATACCAGGGCTTCCTGGTGTGGCAAGGGCCAGCACCTGACTGTGCCTGGGCCCCCGGGCACCCCCCATCCGCCCCCCACTTGCCTGCCTTCTCAGCCCCTCAGCCCTGTACACAGAAGTAACACAGAATCCTGTTTGCAAGAGGCTTCCTCAGGGGACCTCCCCGAGGGATTTCAAGGTCCAGCTCTCATGTTGTGTGGCCCTGGAGAAAGGACCGAGCATTCCTGAGTCTCTACTTTCTCACTAGCGTGGATGATGATGCTGACCCACAAGAACAGTAGGAGGACAAGTCAGAGCAAACTGGGATTCCCTGCAAGCTCCCAGTCAATATTAAAAGGAGACTAAGTCCCACATGGTGGCGCACGCCTATAATCCCAGCAGCTATGGAGGCTGAGGCAGGAGGATCACAAGTTCCAGGACAGCCTCAGCAACTTGGCAAGACCCTGCCTCAAAATAAAAAAATAAAAATGGCTTGGGATGTGACTCAGTGGTTAAGCACCCCTGAGTTCAATCCCCAGTAGCAAAAAAAAGGAGATGAAAAATAGACCCTTCGACCTTCTGGTTCGTGCTCACAGTCTTTGGAGCCCTGTCCTCATGTGTGATGCTCTGTAAGCAGAGTGGTGCTTGCCCTCTCCGCTCCCAACTGAACACCCAGAGGCCTCTGGTGACCCCAGGCAGGAACAGCAGCCCAGGCCTCCAGAGGCTCTAGCCAGCTCTTCCATGCACTGCTTGGCAAGCTGGTCAAGGGACACACGGTGCTGTCCCCATGCCAGAGCCTATAGCAACATGGGTAGGTGCCCAGTGGAGAGTGCTTTGCTGACCTGACTGAGGTCGGCAGCCGCTGGTACATGGCTCACAACCATCTCTCAAAAGGAAGA
Organism: Geosciurus inauris; assembly: GCA_004024805.1. Lineage (NCBI taxonomy): Eukaryota > Metazoa > Chordata > Mammalia > Rodentia > Sciuridae > Geosciurus > Geosciurus inauris. The sequence goes on from PVHX01002877.1 coordinate 30,424, forward strand.
TCCCCAGCTGTAGCACTTGCCAGCTTCCATGGTGAAAGTTCTTCCACCAAGGTGAACGTCAAACTATGCGGTACCTGCTGCTTAGAGTGAGATAGGCGCAGACAACCTCAAGGCCACATGGAATTGTAAAGGGAGGTAAGACATCAGGAAGTCAAGGGTCTTGGGCATTGAGGATCTCTCTTTTCAATACAGCTCAATAGTAATCTTATATGATTTGAAGTTGTCAACAGTATTTAACAACCAGCACATGCAGTTCCTGAAGAGGTGGCCTTCAGCTCTGCCCACATTCATGGGCCCAGCTCAGCCCCCAGCCCCAGCCACTGGCACCTCCAGATGAATCCGTCCCAGCTGTCTCCCTGGTGCACCACCGAGCCCTGCCCAGGCCCCCGTTCCTTCCCTGCGTCTCAGCACGCGATCTCTGTCTTCTCCAGGACCACCTCCTCTGTGTCACACCCCTGGAGACAGTCACCAAAGAAGGTGGTGGTGACCAGCCTGGGCTCGGAAGCCAGCAAAGTGACACCTGCCCATCCCTCAGCACCACCTGCTCCCCAGCATCTTCAGGTTGGTCGGGATAAGAGAGTGGGAAGAGTGTCCCCAGGACGGGAGAATGGACCCAGCTGGGCAGAGGTGCTTGACCTGGTTCTTGTCCCCCATGAATGCCCCATAAAACATCCTCATGGGCAGTTTGTGCCAGGTTCTGGCCACTGCGAGGGGCCAAGGCGAGCTCTGGAGCACGGCTGCCTCTTTCCCTTCCTGTTGACAGTGGTGACGGGCTCGGCCGCTTCAGTGTGTGTCCCAAGCCCTCCTCCAGCCCGGGCCCCTCCAGCATGCCACCTCCTCCTGGCCCACAGCAACTTTGCCCGCTGAACACTCTCACGGGTGGGCTCTTATGTCCTGTTCTGGATTTTTCTAGGCTCATGATGCCCTAGTCCCTGGCCAGCAGCTTCTCAGTCGCCCCACTGACCTATGTGGGAAAGAATGGTGAGGACACAGGACGCGGTGGTCCACAGGACACAGATGACAACGCCAGGGTCTGCCCGCTGCCTGGCCTTCTCTCAGCACCATGCCACGCCCTCAAGCTGTTGTCCCTGAAGGCTGAGAAATGGCCACAGCACACGCTGGCCCCCGTCCTTCTGTGGTCCTGGCGTTTGTGCTCTGCTGGGGGCCGTGTACCACAGCCATTCATGCCAGCTCTTGGAGCAGGACAGGGGCCACGTACACACCACATGGCTGAGAGTGGGTGAGGGGTCTGTGCCAGGAATGGGGATCTGGGAGAAGGACCTGCCGTGGTGGGCATTAGCTCTCCCTCCCACCGCGTCCCTCATTGCTGACTGCTAAGTCCAGGATTTCGACTGTCCCCCACCACAGCACATCTGCACCTCCCTGAGGAAGGGTGTGTCAGTGGCGATTGAGGCTGTCACGGCTCCCCAAGCAGGTCACTGTCCCCACACCAAGGTACTGGCCACGGGCTCCTCCTGAGTGACAGCCCTGGGCAATCTCAAACGGGCTCAAGATGCTCCGAGCTTGGACATGCTCTGAATGGTACGCAGGGCTGCAGCCAAGGGGCTGGCTCGGCACTAAGCACAGCAATCCTCTCGGCGCAGCCTGCACTTGCTACCTGGGGAGATAATGCCCACTTCAAGAATGTCCCTAATGAAAACGTTTAGGATACCAGACTCAGCCCAGGACCTGCAGGAAAGCACTTCTCAGCACCGCACACCCCACCCTGGGCTGCAGCAGTGAGGCACAGGGTGAAGCAGGCATGGTGGCGGAGTCTGACTTCACCTGGAGGAGCAGCATCATGCAGGGGTGCACTTTGCTCCAGAGACTTTATTAAATTTTGATCTGAGTGTAAAAAAATTTACAAAAGACCCAGAGTCTGGGGCTGGGATTGTAGCTCAGCGGTAGAGTGCTTGCCTCGCATGCGTGAGGCCCTGGGTTCGATCCTCAGCACCACATACAAAGCAATAAAATAAAGACATTGTGTCCATCTACAACTCAAAAAAAAAAAAAAAAAAAAAAAAAAAAAAAAAAAAAAAAAAAAGACCCAGAGTCTGGGTCCCATTAAAGACTCTGATCTCTTTAGCAGGATACATCCTAATCAACTTGTATTTACTGAGCAGCTACTATGTGTCCCTCAAATGCACACCGAGGGGATCAGTTGTATAGCACCAATGGAATCTCTGCTGCCTTGGTCCCGTTTAGGTTCCGTGCTGCTGGAAAAGAGGACCCACCCAGCGCACGGCCTGCCTTGGGGCCAAGTGGGCAACAGAGGAAAAAGAAGCAGAGCTCTCCTACAGTTCTGGAGTCCAGAGTCCATACCCACGTGCTGGCAGCCTGCTTCCTCTGGGGGCTCCGGGAGGTCCATTTCCAAGCCCATCTCAGCTTCTCTCAGCTCCCAACCTCCTTTGTCCTGAGGCCCCTTCCCTCAACTCAGAGCCATCTGCGCCTTTGAGTCTCTGGCTCAGACGCTGCTCCTCTCCCCATGGACCACGTGTGTGCCTTGGGCCCACTGTGGCTTGAGTATGAGTGTCCCGAGGAGCCACGAGTTAATGCAGGAATGTTCAGAGGTGACATGATTAGGTTATGGGAGCCGTGGACTCGCCAGTGGAGTAGGTTAATCCACATGGTGAATTGGAATGTGAATGAATTCCTGAGTGGCAACTGTAGACAGCAGGGTGTGGTTGGAGAAGGATGTCACTGGGGGCGTCACGGTTTGTCCCTGGTTCCCTGCTCCCTCGCTCTGCTTCCTGGTCACCATGAACTGAGAAGCTTTCCTCGACCACACCCTCTAGCCAGGATGCTCTGCCTCACCTCGGCCTAGAGTAACGGAGTCAGGTCCCCGTGGACTGAACCTCTGAGGCCATGAGCCCAGCGTAAATTTATCCTCCTCCAGGTTGTTCCTGCCAGGTATTTTGGTCACAGAGACAAAAAGTTGACTAACACAGGGACCATCTGCATGGTCCAGGATGGCTCCTCTTCCCATGACCCTAACTCAACCTCAGCTGCCAAGTCCCGCTGCCGTGTCCAGGGACCTGGGAGTAGGACGTGGTGCCTGGGGCCACTGCTCAGCCAGCCACACTGAGCAAAGACAATTCTCAGTCGGACTGATTGAGACCATATGGAGACTGTCCTATGCTGAGGAATGCCCCCCATGGCAGAAGGGCCTTTCAGGGAGAGTGTTTTCTTCCTTGCCAAATGTCAACCAAAACAGGTCACACAATTTAGGATGTTTGTTTCAACCAAAAGGAGATTGAAGAGAAGTATCTTGAAACGGTCATACCTGTTTTTGCCCTTTCACCAGTTGGAGAATCCTTTCGGGCTTGAATTTCTAGAGTCTTCTCTCCAGGAAGGCTTCTGATTCCAAACTCCTGTTGGTGAAATTGCTTGGCCTGTAGGCCACCTTTGAGGTTGGGTGGGAAGACGGGTTGGAATTTATTCTGTGTATGTCCTGCTGCAAACTGCTGGATCCCAGAGAGCCCACCCCAGAGAGTGTCGTTGATCAAAGAGTGTTCATTAGGAAAAACCACCTTGTTTACCCCGTCTCCATGGCGACGGCCTGCCTAATGGCAGCTTTGGCTCCTCGGAATGTGAAACGTTTTCATGAAGCATCATTAACTCCTCACAATTTGATGTGCTGCCAGGAGGGGGAGATCAAGGAGACCTGCAGGCTGCAGGCTGCAGGCTGGAGACAGAGCGAGGTGACTGCCTGGGAAGGGGAAGGCAGAGGAGGCCTCCCAGACACCCATGTGTCCTCCTCCTCCTCCTCCAGCCCAGGCATCCCAAGGGACAAGGGATGGAGGGAGGACAAGGACGCAAGGTGTGGTGCCTGTCAGACCTGCCTCTTTACCCAGGCTGTTGCTGCTGCCCAAGCAGATACTACCCTGACTGGGCACAGAGCAGAGCATCCAGCTCGTGCCTGACAAGACATCAGGGCACACTTGGGGCCCTGCAGCCCTTGAAGGGACAGAGATTTGTCAAGGCTGACCACAGAGGAAGACAGACTTGGCCCTTCCTGGCCCCCAGGTCATGCCTATTGGAGAAACTGCTGGCTGGGAGTCCCCAGCCAAGATGCATTTGAACCCTGAGTCCGCTGCAGGGCCTGCCCTCTCATCTGGGGCCTGGCAAGATCTATACCCTCTGGTCTCTGGAAGCCTGAGGTCTGAGAGCCAGCAGTCTGCAGAGCAGGTCCTCTGGAGGCTGAGGGGCCGACCTAGCTGCTGGAGTCATCAGCCACCTCTGGCATTTCCTGGCTTGTAGAAGCAGCATTTCACCTCACATATGCTCCTGGCATGCCAAGACTGTGTCCAAATTGCCCCTCTTATTAAGGACTCCAGTCTTATGGAGTTGAAGCCCACCCTTCTGGCCTCCCTCTAGCTTGGCAAGTGCCCATCTCAGAGACGGTCACACAATGACACACTGGCATTCAGGACGTTGGCGTAGAGTCTAGGGAGGACAAGACTCAACTCCAAACAACAGGTTGCTTCATGTACCCCTGAAAACAATCATTTTCCCCCAACCACAGTGACAGAAAGTGAGACTTAAGAATATCAAATAATGTACCCAAGGTCACATGTCTCGTAATAGTGGAGCCAGGATTGAAATCATAGTAAGTTCATGCCTATTTATTCCTCAGTTTTTATTAAACTGCTTCTTAACATCAAAACACCCTGAGTTGTGATCAGCCTGCATTTTCAAATGCAGCTGGTGATGCCCGACCTCAGTGAGATGAGCCTCAACCACCAGCAGATCAGGTGGGGAAGCCAAGAGTCGGACAGCCACCAGGAGAGAAGTGGATTAACTCGGATTTCAGGGACCTCTGGAGGAAAGTGGCGTGCAGGCTGCAGGCCTGGGTTGAAGGCTCTTGGGATGGTTGAGAACGAGGGCTCCAGATACCAGCAGCCCTGGGGGGAGGTGGGAGATGCCTGTGTTCCTCCCAGGCTGCTCCAACAACAGAAGGGGGTTCCTCCCGACTTTCTCCACTGCAAGAAAGAGACGATAACTTGAGCTAGCATGAGCTGGCAGGGGAGAGTGGGTTCCGGGCACCCTGCCCCGGGGAGGCTGAGTAAGCATGCCTGGGCTGCTCTGGGCACACAGCGGGCAGGCCCTCTGCCCTCGTGCTGCCCACTCCAGGCCTGTGGCTCCCACGTCCTGCTGCTCTGGAGAAACACTCCCGCAAAGGTTTCCCAGACCCGGCTCCCTATTCCCAGGTCACAGAACCTGTCCCAACTGGGATCACGTGTCCACACCATGGTCCAACCTCAACGGGCTACATGAGGTCATGTGGTGTCAATATGGCATCCAGACCCCGCGGGACAAGGGAAGGAGGAAGGGCGGCTGCATGTGCTGAGGTCCCTAGCAGCTGCGCTGCCTGGGGGCTGGCATGAGATCCAATTGGTCTTCATTTTCTCGGGAGTCTGGGTTTAGGAGAGGGGCCAAGACAAGTCCTGGAGACTTGCTTTGCTTAAAGTCCACGCTGGTGCTGGGGAGGAGGCGCTTTGCTCTGCACGGATCAGGCGTCACCGCCTCTGCAGTCACGGCACCTCCAGCACCTGCCCTAAACAGGGCCTCCTGCCTCGTACCGGTTTCTTAGCAACTAAATACCTGACTAATATTCAATTTTTTCCAGGGCTTTAAGAGCTGCAAGATATTAATTCCAAACAAGACATCTAAATTGTTACTCTGGAAACTTGCGTACCCAGCCCTTCATAGATTAGACGATGAAATGCCACATTTAAGACATCCTTGAGTGCTGTACCCCAGCCTTCCCCGGAAGAGAGCCTGTCGGTCCTGGCCCACATCTGTGCAGTCAGAGGCTGGCAGAGGTGAGCCCCAGCCCCTCCTGGCTGCACAGCGGGCAGGGCAGGCAGGGCAGGCAGGGAGCGGGGTTGGAACTTAGGCCACGCACAGCCTGGTTCAGTGACCTTAAGGAGACCCAGAACATCTCTCAGGCTTAGTTGGCACCTCTGGAAACAGGAGCTTGGGGTGCCTCGTGGGGCCAGGAGGAAAGTGAGAATTTGGGGAGGTTCCATTTTCAGGGGGACTATGGGCCCTGCTGAGAGGCACTGACAGAAGACAGCCTTTCAGAAGGCACGGGACCTCCAGACGTGGGGCCGCGTCTGCAGTGTGCCTTCGTACACCTTTGCTGGTAGAAGGAAAGGAGCCGTTAGCCCAAAAAGCTGGGGAAACCAGCCCTCAAATGCCGGTGTCCTCGGCCTGTGCCCGGCATGGCAGGCACTGTCCTTCATCCTCATAGTGGCTGTTTGCAATGACGACTCTTCATCCTCATTTTTTCAGGTGGGAAACTGAGGCACAAGGAGATTGAGAAGCTCCCCCGAGGCTCCCTGGCCTGTGAGTGGGGGCCAGGCTGCGTGAACCTCAGCGAGCTTCCTCCACGGCCTGGCCCCATGCTGCCTGCCCCACAGAGGCCAGGAAACCCCAAAGGAAACTAAAACAAATAATGACAGAAAAGAGAAGAAATAATGACAGAGAAAAGCAGGAGGTAGAGCTGATCAGCACAGCCACAGACCCACACAAGCTCAGCTCGGACCCGCACAAGGCCACACCCAACACCCAGGTGCAGGGACGGTTGTGGTTGGCAGGGCCTCACCTGCCTCTTCACCCCCCACCCACTAGCAGGCCACAGTTTCCTCAGGGATCAGGTTGCCACCTACCACCTACGTACTCTGGGAAAAGAGGCCCTTCTATCAATGCTGGGGAAAGGATGGAAAAAATAAAACCAAACAGGGACAGCAAAAGTTAGGGTCAATCAGTAAAGATCACAGATGTTTTATTAAAGACAGAATCTTATCAGATATGATAAGAAAAATTGAAATACAAGTAATTTTTAAAAAGGACTAAAATAAAAGGATTCAGTTTACAACACGTCCTTGGCCAGGAAGCCCTCAATAGGTGAAGCCAGAGGCTTTCCCACCCCTGGGTCTTTGCCAGCACCTGGCCCTGGCCATGCCCCAAGTGTTGGGTTGAGAGGTCACCAGTGCAGGGTTGGTCTGCTGAGCACGCGGCTGCCCACTGAGGCTGCAGGTGTGGTCAGCACTGGCCAGGTCCTCTCTCTCACAGTGGTTATTTGCCAGGTGATGTTTGAGGTCTGGGGTGGGGCCACCCAGAGGACCAAAAGTACCTGCAGCTTAAGAAACTTGATGGAGAGCTGGGGCCACGGAGCCTCACAGTCCCAGGTGCGAGGAGGGCCTGATCCCATGAGCCGAGTGCTTCGGGCCAGTCCTCAGTCCTCATTCCACCTGCTTTCTCAGCTGTCCTGTGGCAGTGTGTCTAAAACCCTAGTTCTGCCTGCTCAGGTGAGTGCCACCAAGCCAGCCCCAGTCATTACAGGACAGTCTTTCACCATCAGCCACCGCATTTATTGAGGCTCCCATGGTTACACCCAGATGGGTAAGGAAACTGAGGCCCAGGCAAGGTGACCCCGAGTCCCCCTGCAGAGCTTGGGGTAGCTCCCTGCTGGAAGCTACCAGAGCACCCCAGGGCAGCCCTCCTCCAGGCAAGGTCACCTGGAGATATGCCTTCCAGCGCGGCCAGGCCTAGGTGCAGGAGAGCAGGCTAATTTGCCATTCCATCAACTGGAAATCCTTACTACCTAGCCTCATGCCACACGGCAATGATCGACACAGGAATTTAATTGAAATTAAATTTTAAAATAGCTTTAGTGTTAAGTGCATTTTAGTCTAATTCCTTGAAAATTGGTCATCTGTGTATAGTAGATGAGGTAACAAGAAAACATGCTTCATAAAACCATTCTGCTCAACTTTCCCAGAGCCCTAAACTCTACGTAAAGGAGAGGGGGCTTGTTGGTGTAGGGTCAGCGCTTGCCATGAGAACTCCAGAGCCCACCCAAGGAGCCCAGAAATCTGGACCACTCCAAGCCAGGTCCTGGGAGTTCATGAGTGCACGATGTTGCCCCAATGGCTAGCCTGTCTAGAGTATGGGTCAATTAACAGCTGCCAAAACGTTCAAAGCACATGTCCAGGTCCTGACCCCAGAACCCCAGTGTAAACTTTGTTTGGAGACGGGGCCTTTGCAGTTGAGATGAAATTAAGATCTCAAAATCATCCCAGAGTCAGGGTGCTGACATGTAAGCAACATGAGGAGAGAACCTGGAGATGGAGGCCATGTGGGGAGGCGAGACAGGAGAACGAGAGACCTCCTGAGGGTAAAGGAGAGGACACAGAGAAGGAAGGCCACTTGAAGAAGAAGTGGCAGCTGGAGAGGCAGAGGAACCTGGGCTGCCCTTCCTGGATCACAGGTTTCTGGTCTCAGAACTGTGAGAGAATCAGTTAGTTCCTGCTGCTTTAAGCCACTGAGTCCGTCCACCTTCATCAAGGAGGTCTGTGACCAGAGGACTGGCCTCCACCTCAAATGCGGTAGCACAAGGAATGCGCCTACCCTGCGACCTGAGGAGGCGGGAGGGGCCTGATGTGGGGCATGGAAGGAGACTGATGTGGGGCCTGGCTCCCGGTCTCTCTTCCCAGGGTGCGTCCCCACGGTGTACAGCACAGTGCGTCAACGTGCACACACACCGTAATGTGTGCCAACACACGCGCACACCATTCTCTGTCCAGTCACCTGTCGTTGGACACTAAGGCTGCTCCCGCAGCTGGGCGGATGTGACGAGCACCCGGTCTGGCCCTGCATGGGGATCGTTCCTTTCCCCTGGGCCCACGCCCAGCACAGGGGCTGCTGGCTCAGGTGGGAGTTTCATTAGCCAAGGTTTCGTTAAGAGCCACTGTGCCATTTTCCATGGTACAGAATTCACGCGCCCAGCAGCACACAGGCGTGCCCTCCCCCTCCTCGCCAACACTGGTCAGCCTTGTCTTCTCTGAGGCCCCTGGGCAGCTGGAGGTGCTCTCCTTGTGGGCCTGATCTGCCTTTCCGATCTGTTCAGTGACACTGAACACTTCACGCAGCTGCTGGACGCGTGCCTGTCTTGAGGCTTGCGTGCCAGTCCTTCCCGGGGTCTCTGCTCTGGCCCCCCGTTTTGCTGGTTGGTCTTTGAGGTTGCTTGGTGCGAGTTCCACATGGGTTCTGGATATTAACTCCTCATCTGATGCACAGTTTGCCGATACGTCCCCCCATCCTGTAGGTTGTCTCTGCACTCTGTTGATTATTTCCTTTACTGTGCAAAAGCTTTTTGGATGTAGCCCCACTAGTTTATTTTGGATTTCCGCCTGAGCTTCGGGTACGATATCCAAAACATGCCTGCTTGCCAGGCCCCTCCCGCCTCCTCAGGTCGCAGGGTAGGCGCATTCCTTGTGCTACCGCATTTGAGGTGGAGGCCAGTCCTCTGGTCACAGACCTCCTGTTCATTTACCCATCCTCGTCAATTAACTTGGAACCCATGGAGGGTGGGCTGGGCCCCACGTGTTGGGCCATGCTGTGGGCACATGGGGCTGAGTGGGGCGCCATGGACCCTCCCAGAGCTCCCGATGGAGACAGACCCGGAACATCCCTAAGTGCAGGAGGAGCAGGGCAAGCAGGGGCCTCCCTTGGCAGTACCACACTCTGGCCTCACTTGCACGGTCCACCCCTGAAGGTGACAGCCTACAGGGGCTCCAGCCGCGTGGCGCACACAGCAGGGCTCCGGGAGCTGGAGCTCAGCCAACATTCGCATCCGTGTGATCACCATGCCAGCGACCCCTAGGCACCCTGTTGCCTGGTCCTCCCAGAACCAGTGTGTCCACTCTACCCTATTGCACAGGGAAGGATTATTCTGCCTGTCTCCTTTCTGCACACGCTGGTAGTGTCAGAGGCACTTAGAGTGGTCATCATGGATTACTTGAACGTTTCTTCAATTACAAACATGAAAATAAGGCCAACCTTAGCCTTCACAGAACCCCAACCAAGACACAGCCAAAGAAGCAGCCTTTCTATGTCCTTCGAAGTTTGCAGGAAATAGCAGCAGAGCTTCCAGACGGAGCAAAGGGAAGGCAGCCCCAGGTGGGCTCCCCCCCATTCCCTCCGTCTCCCACTCCTGACCCCGCACCCAGCTAGCCCCGCCCCACCGGGATCACAGCGGCGCGGGATGGCACAGGCAGCCTCAACTGCCAGAATTACTCCCTTCGAAGCACATGTTGAAACGCAATCTGCATATTGGAAATACAGAAGGGCAGGAAGAGATTGCTGGCACTTCCCAACTCCGCCAGTGTTGTCTTCCGGCAGCACCGTGAGACGCTCTCCTAATGAAGTAATAAAAACAGTGTGAAATTTAAATCCACCCAAGGACATTTTTAAAGAACACCATCTCCTACAGCAAAATGAAAGAAACAGTTTAGACACTATAGATGGGAGTGTTCCTTATGGTCCCCCCACCACAGTCCAGATGAGTGTCATAGATATTCATATCGGTGCCTAACACCCATCACCCAGGAGCACCTCAGCTGATGCTCATAGACACTGCCCTACCTGCCTAGATAAGTCTTACTTACTCATTTCCCCAAGCAAACCTGTGGGTGACTGACATAAAATCAGCTGTGCGTGCTCATTCCAACTCCTAAAATTGTTTACTATTTAACTATTAAAGTGTGTGTAACTGTGCAGACATCCTGGTGCTGGAGGGAGACTCCTTTGAACAGACGTCTTCCAACATGGGTTCTCTCGCCTGTATCTACAGGTGCTCTGTGCAGGCCACACAGCACTCTAGGAAATAACACCAACTCCATGCACAGCAGTCTAGGTTTTGAACCTGTTTAATTCAAAACACTTTTTAGAGCGAGACTACTGCCAAAGCGGTCCCTAAAGAAGTAGTTCTGGCCATGGGCAGGCACTGCTTTGGAGGAGGCTGTGGTGGGCCTGGGTGCCCTCCACTCCAGGATCCTTACCTCCTCCACATGCACCCGTCCTGGGTCCCAGTTCCAGGGACTGCTGGGCACAGCATGGATGACAGGAAGTTCCCAGCCTAGAAGTGCATGCGTGCTGCAGAGCCATAGGCTTTGGGGTGGTTCCCGCCTCCTATCCACCCACAAATTTTGCCTTAAGATAAAATGTAAATGCTTCATCCTGTTATGGCTTGGACCTGGAATGTCCTCAAAAGCTCACCTGTTGAAAGCACGGTCCCCAGGGCGGCGAGATTCAGAGGTGGGGCTTTCGGGCGATGGCTGGACCGTGAGGGCTCTGACATCATCAGCAGATTAATCCATTTGATGAATTAATCCATTGGCGATTAAACCACTGGTTGGTGGGACCTAGCCGGAGGAAGTGGATCACTTCCCAGCCCCTCCCCTGCACTCTCTCTCCCTCCCTCCTCCCCAGCTTTCGGGCCGCCATGAGCTGAGCAGCCTTCCCACCATGAGGTTCTGCAGTACCTCAGGCCCAGAGCAATGCATTCAGCCAACAATGGACTTTCACCTCTAAAACCGTGAGCTAAAATAAACTTTTCCTCTTTTAAGTTCTTTCTCTCAGTATTTTGGTCAGTTAGGCATTACCTATTTGGACCCCTTGCCAACTACTACTTTGTAAGGTCCATGCGGGGACAAATGCTGCCATCTTGCTGGACTAGGGACCTCCACCTGGCACCGAGCTGGGCACCCAGAGGGACTGAATGAACAAATGAAAGTCTTCACCTTGTTGGTAGCCTAAGGGGGAGAAAAGGGAGATGTCCATGACTCAGACCTTCTTACCTCATTGATACAGCAGCATGTAGAGAATTTCCAATGTCACACCCTGTCTCCTACCAGGACAGTATCCTGTGCTGGTAGGAGGAGGATAGATCCTGCAGGGAAGAAGCTCTGTATTCCCCATCGAGGCACAAATGCCATTTGAGTGGAGTTAGACTCAGGGCAGACAGAGTCCATCAGTGGACTCCAATAGTCCATCTATTAAACTGAGGCAGGCAGAGTCCCTGTCCATTGGGAATGGTGATTGAGTCAAGGTACAAAAGTATTGTCGTGGATCCAAACACAATAAGGAATCAAAGCCTGAAGTTGGATCTAAAATACAATTCAATGTCTTGACATTCTGAATATGGATTCTGCTCCAGGGACTGACCTACAAGGGATGCAAAGGTAAAGACATAGCCCTTCCCTGCCGGCATCCATCATTTGGATGGACATGACAAGCGTCAAGAAGTTGTGTTCTTCCTTCAGGAGGCACTGAATCCACACGCCAGCCATGCTGCCCACTGTTCTAGACAACTGTGATCTCACAGCCTGCTGGGAAGGCCAGCCATCATGAGCTGATGTCCCACAGGAATAGTTACAACCTGCTACAGGTGCTCTGGAAGAAGCATGAGGGTGATGTGAGAGGTTACCACAGGGGCTTGACCTGTGAGGGTGTGAGGGGGTGACATGGAGAGTCCCTGGTCCAGAATGCGATGCTTGAGCTGAGAAGGGATGGCCAAACAGTGTCACTGGAGCAGAGTTTCAGAGAGAGGAAAGTCTATGTCACGCCAGGGCACAGCAGGTCTGCGGGGCAGGAAGAGCCTGGAGGGCAGGGAGCCAGCGCAGGCTGGGGAGCCCTGCGGGAGGGCTGGGGCAGGCCATGCCATCTGGGCCAGCTGCCGCCTTATCTCAGGCAGGAACTCAAGAAATGGGCCCTGCTGAGGGCCAGTGCACCAAGAAGCCTGGAATCCACAGAGCCCCCACCCGCATGGTTTCCCCAGATCCTCAGCAGTGAGGACGAAGCTGTGCACAAGCATCAGTGGGTCGGGCGGTTCCGCAACCAGAGCCAAGGGCAGGCAAAGAAGCCCAGCAAAGGGCCCAGAGGAGAAGCCCCACAGGGCATTGATGACAGGTACAGGGGCCAAGGGAAGAGGAGAACAAAGTTCCTCTCGGACTCCTGAGGATATGAGCACACTCCACTGCCACAGAAGGAGTGGCAGGACCTCTGCTGAACTTCCCTCCCAATAGGCAGCAGAGACTTGATGGGCCACCTTGCTGGGACCAGCATCAGCATGGCAGGCCCTCTGCTCCAGGAGCAAGGTGCAGGCTCCCAGCTGCCCGCTCTGTGGGTTTGGACGCTGTGGGCCAAAGCCTGGGTGGTCAGGACCTGGACTGTTCCCCAGTCAGGCTACACAGATCAACCTCATTTAAGTGCCGAATGGCGGGCTGGGAGTGCCCACAAAAGGAATTGCAGCCTAGAGAGGCGCAGCTCTATCGTGGGGAAGCCGGAGGCCTGAGGTGGTGCTGCTGAGCCTGCTGAAGAAAGGGTGTGCACACAGCCACGAGCTCTCGGACATGCCAGGCCCTCTGCCCCCGCTCCACTAGATCCTTAGGACAATCCAGTGAGCCGTGTATGTACTGCCTGTCGAGTGACAGTGCCCGGGCGGAACACCAGCCTCTCCAGGGCTACAGGGAAACCCTTTCCTTTCCATCCTAAGAATCAAATCCATGAATTAGGAGGAGTTGGGGAGCCAAAAAAAATGAGTTGGGAGGGGGATTTTGTACATAGCCCAAGCCTATAGTACCCAAGATTTTTTGCTGTGGTTTGAAAGTGTCCCCCAAAGGTTCCCTTGTTGAAGTTTGCTTGTGTTGTGATGGTATGAAGAGGTGAGAAATCTGACTGGAATTCGTGTGCAAGTAGGATTTGGAGGTGAGGCCTTTGGGAGGTAATCAGCATTCAAAGAGGCCGGAGGGTGGGTTAGTAAGAACAGGAAGGGACCTGAGCAAGCAAGCTTGTTGTACCTGCCATGGTCACCCTGGGCCATGTTGGGATGCAGCAAGAAGCCTCACCAGGAGCTGAGCAGATCCCAGCACCATGGCCTTGGACTTGCCAATCTCCAGAACTTCTTTTCCTTATAAACCACCCAACCTGTGGTATTCCCTTACAGCAACAGAAAGCACACAGATTTTTCTCCAAAACCATTTGGAAATACCCTTAAAGACTGTTGCAAGCAGCCCCAGCAGCTGGAGTTGTTACGTATTTATTAGCTGCCAGTAGAAACACATTTGAGCTCAGACATAATGCACCCAACTGATAAATTTCCAAATCGACTTCAGCAAATGGAATTACGGTAGGTTGGGGGAATTTGGTCCTGTTAGCAAGTATTCGTTTGGTGACTTGATTGACACTGAGTTAGTTCTGCCAGCCAACCTCTGGGGGTCAAGCCTCCAGCCACAGGCCACCCGGCCCTCACCAGCCTGCTCCGCAATGCTCCTATCTTCTGCTGCCATGCATCTGTTCCACATTGGGAACCTCCTTCAGGGTTTGTGTTGAGCAGTCCACAGGCCGACCACAATAACGACCCCGCTAGGAATTGTTCCTGACCCCTCAGTCCTTGAAAACTTCTATCCTCAAGGCCTCAATTCCTGCTTCTTTCCTGCTGTGATGCAAAGAGATGGGGACTGTGGTGACTCTGCCCTGGTGCCCTCCTCCGTCAGAGGGACAGCCACCTGGGGTGCAGTTTTGTTTGCCACACTCTATAAACACGGGTCAATATTTGGCTGATGACAGGTGCTTCTCTGCCAGAGTTCACAGCCCAGCCATCTCCCACCCACACAGTTGTGATCTAGGGCACTGGGAGTCCATCCTCACTTTTAGAATTTCAGCTAACAGATGTCCTCTCTAGACATTCTAATGAAAACTGAGAGCCCATAGATTCCTCGGGTTTTCCTTAAATGCCAGTTGTGTGGGAAGATGCCCAAAGGCCTGAAGGTTATGTGGATGTTGACACTCATCCTATGGAGCAAGCACTGTGCTGGGTGCCCAGACAGAGCCCACGCCACCAAGAGCAGCCAGAGCCCACGATGTCATCGGCCCACAAGCAGATGCACTGCAGAGCACCAGAAATTAATCGCTGCTGCTGGCATTTTAATAAACAGCTGCTTTTGAAAATGCCTTGGAATGAACATGGATCATGACCAAAGCTTTTTGAAAGAAGATCAGGGGTTATAAAGCTGCCTATTTTGAAAGCAAAACAGAAAACAGATTTGGAAGTCATTTTTAATTAGACTCCCTGAGGAACCAGCTCCTGTCAAGTGTCCCTGTGTGACTCGTCATGAGATCAGCCCCAAACAGAAGCCCAGAGCAGTGGAAAGTGTCCAGGGACCACCCCAGGCTGTGCTGGTTCCACATCACAGGGACCCACCTTCCTGGCACTTGGGTTCCCTACATGTAAAATAGGGTGCAGCACCTCTCCCTCTTCCATGGGCTTTTGCAAATATCTGATGAGATCATGAGTGTGACCACCTCTTGAGTGGACAAAGAGGCCCCCCGGGGAAGATATCAGTCCTTCTGTCCTTCACTCTCATCTCCCAAAATGGGACCTGGGAGCAGCTCCATCTGCAAAATCAAGAGAATCCTAGTAAAAGTCTATATTTCTGAGACTGGTTACCTGGGACAAGGCTCCCAGCTTTCTTGGCCAAATTCCCACAGTTGGAAAGGATTCAAAACAATGTAAAGATGCAACGATTTGCCTCTCGTGCGTCCTCGGGACGGTGTGACAAATGGCCAGTGGCGTCCTCCTGCCTGAGAACCCCACCTCCCTCTACTCCCTGTCTCCAGTAATTGCTTTTCCCCTTTAATTTTTTTTCCATTGGTTCATTGAAGTGGCCAAAGTTCCCCACAGACAGTAAATAAAAAGGAAAAATTCACCCAGAATGAAGCACAGTCCCTGGGATAATTCCCTCGTGGTCCTGAGCAAGACAAGCTGCACCTAGGACTGCAGGGTGTCCTTGAGGCCCACCCACCTGCAGCAAGGGAGCTAGCTGGACATGGAGTAGGCCCCAGACGGCCTTCTCTGCTTCAGCCCAGGTCAGAGCTTACCCCTGACTCGGTGTTGCTAAGGAGCTTAGCCATGGTCAACATGAAGTAATCCCACACAGATGCTCACCAGCGCTTGGTGCCAGGCCGGCCCCAGGACTCACTTGTGCCCTGCCTGTGCACAGCGCTCGAACCTGCTGCTCCTAGCACACCACCCGCCCCAGGCCTCATCGCCTGCCTTACCAGAGGCAGGGAGCACCAGGCCACTGCCGCAGCCTCTGAGCTGGGAATGCCAGGGCCCCAGGCCTGACCTCGCCACAGCTGTCCCACCCCATGCCAGGAGACAAGACCTGAGCCGGGATGAGGGCACCACCTGAAAGCAGAGCGTGGCAACTTCTTGAGGAAGAACCGCTAATTTCAGGGGACTTCATCTGTGTGTCCAAATGCCTCAGGCAGCTCCTGCCTCCCTGACAGAGAAGCTGATCAGATCGCCTATGAGAAAATAAACCAGCTCTCATTAATTAGTCTAAGTATAAGTTTTAAACTGTAATATTTAGCAGGGTGAATTCTAAATTAAAGAGACCAGATAGAAAATAATATCAACTATTTCTCTGAGGCTAAAGTGTTGGTGTTTCTACAAGTCAAAGCAAAACAGGAAGTCTGAGATCTGCTTCAAGATCATCACGGTGGGGCTAGCGGAGATGAGGAAAGACCAGCCACATGCGGACCCCTGCAGAACCTGGGCACAGATGCAGGGCGCTTCTTACCACTCTCTGTACGTCTGTGCATGTTAGAAATGTTCTATGATTCATTGTTTATCCCATATAAGTATTATACTCTTCATTTTTGATGTTTGTAAAAATTGGGTGTTACGTGACAATTCAGAACACCTGAAATCACTGAGAGAAGGACCGTGAAGAGGAATCCGGCCATCCCACACAAGGGTCCCCCAGGAGCACAGTGCTAACCCTGAATGAAAGCCCTGATTAAGTGCTCCAAGACGCCAGGCAAGACCCCACGTCTCTCAATGGCAAGACTCAGCCTGATCTAGGGATTTTGTGTCCAAAGATGTTTTGTGACAATTTGGAGGCACTGATCACGTTTCCAAGTGACAATGAAGGAGCCTTGTCAGCCTGTACGTGCACCAGGTGCCCCTGTCCTGGGCAAGGGCCCCAGCTGCTTCCCTGCCCACCGTGGCAGGTGAGGCCCAGGTTGCTGAGACGCATGGCCGCAGCCACTGTCCTTCACAAACGCCTTCTAGTGTCTTCATTTCAGTTCTCTCCCCCCTCCCCGCCCCCTTCTCTTTCTCCCTCTCCTTTTCTCTTTCTCTCTTAACTTGGGTATTGAAGGCTGGGGTAGCTCCACGGCAGGGCTTGCTTAGCATGCCGGAGGCCCTGAGTTCAATCCCCAACACACACAAAAATCCTCTGGGTTTTGAGGTTAGACCCCAGCAAACTTTAGCACTTCTGTGAGTGACAGCTGAGCGAGGTGGGTGTATGCAGCTAATCGCTGATTAGTTGAGGGATCAGGCTGCCTATTAATGGTGACAAACCCAGCAACAGCTGGCTGCATGGCTGGCACGTGCAGCTTGCCTGTTCACTGCAGGGCCGTGATCATACTTAAAACAAGTCGTGGCTATTTACTTAAATTCTCTCCTCCACGCTCCACCCCTCCAACGACATGGAAAGCTGGACATGGCTTACCATGGGACTGACACCACAGCACGCGCCCTGCTAGGCAGGGAGAAGGTCACAGGCTGCTGGGAGGGCCTGGACCTGCCAGCAAGGAGGCCCTGGAGGGCCATGCTTGGTCTCTTCCCTCTGAGCCTGTGCCCGGCCTGGGAACCCTGTGCGGCTGCCCCCAGGCTCCCTTGTCTACCTTCTGAAAGAGCCAATGGCTCTTTGTTACGAGTCGAGCAATCACAGCCAATGACAGGGCCCTGCGCAAAGCCACCCATGTTGGGGCTCCCATTGAGTCTCCACTAGCCCAGCTGTGGGCGTCAGGGAGCGTTTCAGAGCTGCTTTAGATGGAAATGGATTTCAAAGGCAGCTTTCCCTCACTGACTTCTTTGAATCTGCTTATAAACAAACAAACAAAAAAATCAGACCTTGATTCCAAGCTTGTCAGGGGCATGGAGCACTGGTGCCCACCCTCCTGTCATAAAGCCCTGGCGGGTGCATCACCAAAAAGAGGTTTCACCGGGGGCCCCGCTGGGAGCTCTGGCGTGCCCAGCCTGAGTGCCACCTCGGAGGCTGCCGTGCGGGGTGCTGAGGGCTTGGTGCAGGGAGCCGAGGGCGAACCAGACTAACTCACCCGAGCCCCCCTTCCTCTCCCTCTCCCCAAGGAACCAGGAAGTCAGAACTCAAGTGACAACTAAGTAGCACGTAATTCCTAAATGCCGTCACTACATGCCCGCAGCCAGCAGAGCAGCGACCGCCGCCTCCCACAGAAGGTGCGGGTGCACGTCCCCTTGGCAGGGCTCTGCTCCCGGAAAGCCAAGCGACGTGGGGTCTTCATTCAGCATGAATGCCTGCGAGCACTCGCCCTCAAGGTGGCTGTCAACCCTCCAGCAGAGCAAGGCACTCACTCTGGCTTTACCAGGAGTCCGTGTCTCCTTCAGAGTGGGCCGGTGAGGACCCGCAGGATGCCGGGTGAGGCAGGAAGAAGGCAATTTGGCTTCTCGAGGCACCTTTCGTGCTCAGGGGATCCCGCGGTGAAACGCTTAGGAAGGATAAAGCGCATACACTTTGCAAGTGAGACAGTGGCACCATGGGGACAGCTACAGCCTGTGCCAGGCTCAAGATGGGTCTCCAGGCCACCGAGCTCCCAGCCCCGGGGGGCAGTAGGCAACCACGGGTCCCCTGATGGGTGCAAGGGCTGGGTCAGAACAGCAAGGCCTTGGTGGCCTCTGGGGGACCCCAGGCTTCACTGCACTAATGGACCACAGGCTGGGAATGTGTCCTCTGGCCGCCACTGTGTGGGGACAGGTGGCAGGGTGCTCCTGACTGTGTCTGGTCTCAACTTCTTCCTTGAGGTGGACTCCTGGGAGCCAAATCTGCTGTGTCTAAGGTTGTTTGTATTTTTATAGTTATTTTTATGGAAAATCAAAGTACTTTTGCAAGGAACAGTGCCAATATACACTGCCACCAGCAATTTAGAGTTACACAGTATTACCAATATTAACATTTTGGTTTTTCAGTATGCTAATTTGATTGATCTTAGCATAGTTCTTCATTGTTACTTTGCTCTACTTAGGGAGGATGAGCATATTTCATTGTTACAACGTTATGGTCGTTTGTGAACTGTCCCTGTGTGAGGCTCAGCCCTTCCCTCAGGCATTCCTCCACTCACTTACTCAAAACAAGATTGTCAGAATTAGCAAATAAAACTACTATGCACCCAGTTAAGCTTAAATTTCAAATAAACAACAAATAACTTTTTAGTACAGTATATCTTGTGCGGTATTGGGGACATATTTATATTAAAAAGTTAGTTGTTGTTTAGAGCATCCATTTTATTGGATTTCCTGGATTCATTTGCAACCCTAATTTAAAGGAATATCTAAGTGACACTGTCAGGACCTCCTCTCTCTGGACACTGTCCCAAGTGCTCAGCATCCCAGCCCTCACCTGTGCTCTGCAGTTTGCTCAAATTCAGCCAGCTTCAGGTGCGAAGTCGCCGGGCCCCCCTGGGCTGCAGACCTTTTCAGCTTGTTCCGTCACCTGCTGCTTCGGTTACTACTTGTTCCTGGACAGCAAGCTCACTCTGGCAGCTGACTCCTTTTCCCTCTCTGGTTTCTTTAATCTTCCATCTCACAACAGGCAGATGGGACACCCCCAATGATGTCACTTCAGACCTGCTGTCGTGGGCTTGGTGATTCTTAGGACGCTCACTGAATCGTGTGCTCAGTCCTCTGCCAATCTGGTTCTGGATTCTGAGAGGTGCAGGTTGTCCACCTGGCTCAATCCCTTTAGACTGAAAGCTCCTCCTGAAACTGACCCTTGCCCCAGCCACCCAGCTGTGAACGTACCAGTGGAAGGCTGCTACTGCAGCCGCTGCCTCCAAATGATACCCTGCTCCGGTGCTGGGCCTGCACCATGACCCCCCCTGCCATGGACGATGCTTCCCAGATGCTGATGGCCCTCTCCAGCAAGCCCAGAGCATCTCAGGAGGGAAAAGCTAAAGATGTGCTCCCCAGGGCTCAGAGAGGTCACAACACTGAAAGAGCAAATCTAAAATGCTGTTATGTCGCAGGAACAGGTTTGATCCTAAGTGCCTCCGAGTGTGACCTGGGGCTCCTGACCACACAACTCCATGGACGCGGCCTCGTGGGAGCAAATATACCCACTGACACCCATGGTGTGCATACTGACCACAGGGCCCTATGCTGGTGTGATTTGTGTGTGAAGAAAAAAGAAGATATGCAACCTAGGAAACCCCAGTGGACACTGCCTTTGTCCCCTACCGCACCACTGTGACCAGAACACCCAATGAGAACAACTGAGAGGAGGGAAAGCTCTTCTGGGGTTCATGATTTCAGGGGCCTCAGTCCACAGATGGCTGCCCCCCTTGCTCTGGACCCACAGTGAGGCAGCACGTCATGTGGGGAGGGCCCAGTGGAGGAAGGAAGCTCAGTTTGTGGCAGTGTTAGGAAACAGAGAGAGGGAAAAGGGCCACAGAAGACGCTCCTGCCAGGCCAGCCCCAGTGACCACCTCCTTCAGCCACCACCCAGTCAGTCCATTCCAACCAGATGGCCTGATTAGGTCACAGCCCTCACAGTCCACAATTTCACCTCTGAATTCCTGCATCAACAGGAGCTGTGGTAGACACCTCATCTCCAAACCATGACAGGTACTCCTGGTTTGTTTTACATCTAGGAAATGACATTTGTGTGGATTGACAGAGGTTTGAAACCTACTCTTTGGAAGTCATGTGGAATAGAATTGGTCAACTGTTCTGAAATCTGTATTTTGTTAACTTGACTCTAGAAATATAAATCATCACTATCTAAAACTTCTCTTCCCCATCTTCATCAACAGCACCACAACAGAAAATCTGCCCATTGCCAAAGTCCTTCTTTACGAGAGGATGTGACACAAAATGAGAAAGCTGAGCCTGCGGTCAATTTCCATAGCAGTGCTCAAAGATGTTAGTGTCAATAAGACACATGGGCAGGAGGAAGTCCCCACTCGGACAGCACATTTGGTGACCTGGGACCGTGGCTAAGTTGGGAATTAGGTCCAGGCATCTCATTTCAAGTCTTCTGCTCATGAAGTGGCTGCTTCACTGCAGAAATAAATAAGTGGTGTTGCAAACATGCAAAAGACATATTCAAAGACTATGTGGGGGAAGCTGGATGTCCCCATGCAAGCAAATGAGGTTGGATCTCTACCTCACATCATATACAAAAATTAACTCAAAATGGATCAAAAGCTTCAATACAAGAGCTAAATGTGAAAGATTCTTACAAGGCACTAGGGTAAATCTTCATGGTAGAGAATTTGCCAATGGTATTTTTAATATGTTTCCAAAACATGAACAGCAAAAAAAAATTGAATTTATCAAAATTAATATTTATGTTTCTAAGGACACTATCACAAAGTGAAAAGACAGTTCACAGAACAGGATATATTAGGTGCAGATGACCTGTCTGACAAGGGTCTACGGCAAGCAGACTTGAATAAATGCTTCTCCAAGGAAACCACCCATTTACATTGAGCACCTGATAAAATGTTCAACATCATCATCTTTTTTTCCCCCACAATATCTTTATTTATTTATTTTTATGTGGTGCTGAGGATCGAACCCAGTGCTCTACCACTGAGCTCTACCCAACATCATCATCTTTAGGAAAAAGCAAATTAAAGCCACAATGAGAGTTCACTTTGCACCCACAAGGACAGCGACAATTTTTTTAAAAGGAGAAATAGTAACTGTTGACCGTGATGTTAGAGAAACTGGGACTCTTGTACATGGGCTGCTGGGAGTGTGAAGTGGCTCAGTCACTGTGGAACACAGTCTGGCAGTTAGTCAAAAGGTTAAACATGCCGTCACCCTGTGAACCAGCAATTTTACTCAAAAGACGCGTAGTCAATGGAAAGCCGTGTCCAGGAAATGCGTGAGCACAGGCATGGCAACCCTGCCACCGTCACCAGCTGGTGCTCTCAGGCTGTCCTCAGGTCCTCCAGAGCCTCCAGCTGGGGTCCTGGGCATCTTTGTCCTTGGCAGGATCCAGCAGTCCCCACTGCTGCCCTGGGGGTGAAGCTGGCTCCTGCCAGGTCTGAAGGACGTGACCCTGAGGAGGTGGACCCCCAGGGTGCCTGCACTCCTGACGCACTTGCCTTGGTCCTCAGCTCGGTGGCATGACCACTGTGTGCCAGGGAATCTGCTGTCACCTGGGGCTTGGCGGCAAGGCCCTGCAGTCTTGGAGCAACGCCTCAGAAGGGAGCAGGTGAAGTTGACAGACCTCACACCGATGTCCACTCTGAGGAGACTGGAGGACGCGGGCACGGCTGGGAGGCTCCGTAGGACAGTGCTGGGTAAGAAGCCTCTCCAGGGAGGGAAGGGGGGCCAGGGCTGCATGGGGGTAGGGGACAGAGGCAGGGCTCAAGCCACAGAACATTCCAGCCCACTGCAGTCCCTGGGATTCCTGGTCAGGAGTGAGACTTTCGTATCAACCCCATGTGTGTCTCCTTGATTCTGCCTGCTTTTTTATAAAGCACAGGATGACCCGTGGACATGAGGTCACTGCTGTCCCTCCCTGAGCCGCCAATCTTCAGTTGCCTTGGGGAGGTTCACAGTCCAGGCTGTGCAGGAACTACTGTGCCCCAAAACCTGACATCAGCATGTTTCAGGGGAAGTTCTTATGCCAGCTTCTATGGTT
Source organism: Geosciurus inauris (assembly GCA_004024805.1). Lineage (NCBI taxonomy): Eukaryota > Metazoa > Chordata > Mammalia > Rodentia > Sciuridae > Geosciurus > Geosciurus inauris. The sequence continues at coordinate 52,974 of PVHX01002877.1, forward strand.
TAGCAGAGACTCGTGCGTAAGACCACTTAGGAAGGTCAGAGGGGAAGTGCCTGGGTTATGATAACCTGGACCCCATCAGTGCATCAACTCTGGTAAGGGTGACTGCAGCCAGGTGGGCTGGAGGAGCGGTCACTAGGGTGTGCCTTTGGGGTGCATAGTTTGTCCTTGAGAGTGCTCTGTCTCTCTCGCGCGCGCTGTCCACTCCCCTTCCTGATGCCATGGCCCAGCTACTTTCCTCCACCACTCTCTTCCGCCATGATGTTCTGCCTCACCTTGGGCCCTGAGGAATGGAGCCAGATGTTTATGGATGAAGACCTCTGAAACTCTGACCCCTCAAATAAACTTTTCCTCCTTAAATTGTCCTTGTCAATTCTTTTGGTCACAGCAGAGAAAAAGCTGACTTCAACACCCCATCGGATCCCATCCCCCTTTGTATCCAAAGAGTTCCCCAAACAAGTAGGCTTCCTCCTGTGGACAGAGTGCTGCCCCCCGGGTCTGTGGGTGGAAGTCCTACCCCAGTGGCACAGATGGGTCTTTGGGAGGCAACTGGGTTTAGATGAATGAGGTCATGATAGCGGAATCTCCCAACAGGATTGGTGGCGTTATAAGAGGAGGAAGGACAGAAGAATCACTCTCTCCTGATGCCAACCACAGACACAGAAGGAAGTTGGCTATCTGCCGGCTGGAGGGGGGCCTTACCAGGAACCAAATCCTTGGTCTGGACTTCCTGCTCCAGGACTCCAACAGTGCTGTGTTAAGCAGCCCAAGCAGATGAACACTTTCCTGCCAAGCAACACTTCCTTTAATCAAAAATACATCCATGAGTGATTAGGAACAGGATGCTCGTCACACTGCGGCCCCCATCCAAGCACCGGCTGCATCGAAAGCCCTTGTCTGTTGACCACGTTCATGACTGAGTCCAAGTGCAGTGTCCACACACCAAGGAAACTCTTCCAGGAAGGGTCCTTCTCCCTGCAGAAAACACCCACGACAGAGATTGAGTGTGTTTTGCAACGTGGTCTATCTGACCCCTTCAGTGTGATCTTATAAACCGGCTGGTTCCCTGTGGAAAGGGCTGGTTCACCCAGGAAGGGAGTTCGCCAGTGCTGAGCCTTCTCCCTGGCTCACATTGCCTCCAGCTTCCTGTTCCCAGAAAGCCAAATCCAACCGTCCCTGCCCTGACCCAGTGCCCAGCTGGAGGAGGCTAGGTCTCTGCCAGGTCTCAAGAACCCACTCATGGCCAGCAATGCCTGGTAGCCAAAGGAAAGGCCAGTGCACAGCAGAGCCCAGGACTGCTAGGGACACTGGAACTGTCCTGTCCTCACTTTTGTGAGTACATCTTTATGTGCCTCCTCGAAGCACATCGCCTGTCTCCTCCAGGATTGCCATCCACAAAGACCGTGTCCATTGACGGCGCCACAACCCAGTACAAGTCCAGCTCGCCTTTAGTTCTGTGAAGCAAAATCAGCATGAAATAATGATTTTAATGGACATAAAGACATTCATAAGAACCAACTCCTTTTCTTTGTGTCAAATCATAAAGACTTGAATTCTGGGTCTTTCTTATTGTGTGTGTGTGTGTGTGTGTGTGATGCTTAGCTGACATTTTAAGGAATCACTTTCCATGGCCAAAATAAGCTGAATGAACATGTGTTATTGTGTGAACAAGACCCATCTTCCCGGAACACCTTTTTCAGGAGGTTCTGGAAGAAGAGGAGGCACAGGTCAAGGGTCAGGGTCCACAGCATGGTCAGTGAGCCCTAACGGCATGCTGTGACCAGAGGGTCAACCGAGGTGGGGAGGCTGGAGAGGGGACGGGCTTCGGTCATGACGTCACATTCTGCTTCAGTTACAGCTCTCGGACTTTCCCCTGCAGGCGAGGGGAATCCCTCACACGTCTCAGAGGCGAGGGTGGCCACCAGCAGATTCGACACGTCTCAGAGGCGAGGGTAGACACCAGCGGATTCGACACGTCTCAGAGGCGACGGTGGACACCAGCGGATTCAACACAGAAGTCTCACCCCACGGGCGGGGGTGGAAGAACATTTCTTGAGGTTTCTGTAAAAATGAATGTCAAATCATCTTTTTCATTTTTGAAGTGATGTTAAAAAATAACTCACTTTGGGTTTTGGGGAGTATATAAAATAACAATCATGATATCTATCATTCATCATGAGCTTCAGCATCCTGCCAAAAGGCCTCACGTACAAAAATCTCATTTAATTTAATCTTCAAATCAACCTAAATTTGATTGTCTGCCTTCAGAAGAGAATACTAAGCATCAGAGAGTTTGTAGTTCTGCCCAAGATCATCCGGCCATCAGGGCAGACTGGGTTTTGAAACCCCAACTTTTAACGTGAAGCAAACTCCCAGTGTCCTGAGACACATGGGGACTCGTGGTGCCCTCTGTAACTCCATGATGCTCCCAGTAATGTCACAGTGCCTTCAGTAACTCCATGGGCCCTTGGTAACTCCATGGTGCCCACAGTGACTCCACGGTGCCCTCAGATGCTCCTCAGTGGGGACAGGATTAGTTCAGCCCTCACAACAAGGAGCCGAGTCTCAGGGAAGCTAGCCATCTCTCGAATGCAGAGGAAGCAATCTGCTTATACACACCATGCCTGTCTGAAATCAGAAGGTGACACTCGGGTTGTTTTTATGGCATTTTTACCTAACATCCTAAGTCAAGTGAATTTTTTCACATCTGTGCTTTCTCATGAGCAAGACCTAGAATGCCTTGGAAAAGGGCAGAACACTGTAAATGCCATCAAGAAAGATCGTGTCACAGACTCCACCCTAGAGGCCGGGCACCAAGGCAGTGTGTGTGGGGCCGAGCTGAGGAGCCCAAAGAGCAAAAGAGGGCAGAACCTGCGGGCCAGCCATGAGGACTAGGGAGTAGGACGGCCTCCCATGGAGTCAGCAGGGTCCCTTCTTGTCGTCATGCCCACGGCGGCCCTGCAGGAGCCACGCTGGTCCAGCAAGCGCTGTCAGTGACAGCAGCGATGCTGGAGATGGCCACACCCTGTGCTCCCTCAGGCATAGGGACACGAGCACAGAGGGGACCCCAGGCTCTTAACAGTGTTTCCTCCCACCTGGGTCTCTGAGACCCTGCCTGCTCTTGTGATGAGGTGATCTCATACCATAGCTGCTCACATCTGTGGCCCAGAGAAGCCAGGCGACTTCTTGGGGGGATGAATTCAAGCCCTTGAAAGAAAAGCATGTGAAGAGTCAGGACTGAGCCTGAAATTCCAGTAGGAATGAAATAGGGACCAGGTTTCTGGGGCTGTGTGTGATTCCCGCAGGGGACGCGACTGCCTGGCCTCTGGAGTCAGACCCTGGGCAGCCTGTCCCCATGTGTCTTGGCTTCAGAGTGGAAGTGGAAACCTGGTCTCGCAGAGACCGTGAGGCTCCCAGGGCTGCCCACCGTCACCTCACAGTCCACACAAGAGGCTCCCACACGCCCCCCTGGAGCCACCAGGAGGCGGCTTCTTGGTGGCGTTGTTAAGTCAACTCTTTAACACCACTAATTGCAAACTAGATATTTTAAATGTAAAACAGCTTTTGGAAGGGACCTGCTATGTTTATTGTACCCTTTATATTTATGACACAGCCCAATTTCAACAAAAGGAAAATATGGAAAAAGGAAAAGGCGGCCCTGTGAGTCTAGCCATAAGGAATTTGCTGAAAGAGCATTACTTTAACATTTTTCAATAACATCTTGGAAAAATCTTTAAATTATTTTGATTTTTCTTGTGTCATCTTAATTTGGCTTCAGAAATTTGGGGAAAGCAGTAGGGAAAGACTGGGTTCCTGAATGCAGAGCATTCCCTCGGGCCAGGGCTGGGGACAGATGACAGACCAGCGGCCCAGGAGCAGATGAGCTGGACAGACACAGACCTCCTGTTCAACTTCACCACTTGCAGGCTGAATGGCCTGTCTCCTCAGCTGTGCAACGAGACCTGGCAGGGCTATTGAAGATTAGGGACGCTGTGTGTGAAACGCTCTGCCTGGAGCCTTCTCTGAGGGCCACACTTGGTAAAAGGCAGTCGGCATCGGGGTCGACATCCGGCACCCCAGCCCAGCCTGCGAGGAAGGGAACTTCATCACGCTGTAGCTTCACTCACCTGGCAACCTTAGTGACTGGCGCAGGCCTGGGAAAGAGGAGAGATTCAATAACGTCAGATTTAAGAGTTGATCCTGGAAGACCGGACCGATGCAGAGAACAGGTGAAGTTGCATAAAGCTGTCAAGACAAGCCTGCAAGGCAGAGTGATTTTTAGAAGCAATCATGGCATAGCAAGAGGGGAAAATTCGCAGGGGTTATGGGACGTCCCAGCAGAAAGAAGAGGAGATCTCTGGGCAGAGACCATCGGAGAAGATGCCTCTCCTAGCAAGGTCAGGTTGCTTTACAGTCACCACGTGGAGGGCAATGGACTGCATCCAGGAACTCTCAGCTGTCAAGGCAGAGCCAGGGCCTGTCTGCCCGGGGACGGCCCCTCACCCCACAGAGGGCCGGCAGGACCCCCACCCAGGAGTGAAGCAGGAAGAGGGAGATGAACTGTCCTGGAGGTGGTACTCTGAGCTGGGTTAGAGTGAAATACTTTGGTAAGTTTTGCAAAAAATGTCATTAATTTATGTTGTGTTCAACTTTGAAAGTGTTTGAAATGCAGGAGTGAACTTGAATTTTAAGTAGCAGGAGAGCTTGGCTTCCTACCTATAAGTTTAATAAACTACACATTAATGGAGGCCCAAGGGCAATGACTACTCTCCCCACATTGGACCTGCTAGAGAACTTAAATCCCCACTAAATGGACCCTCGTTGCCCCTGGGCTGGGCCACCCAGGAGTACCTGAACGTTCAGGGCTCTCCTTCCTCATTTTAACCTGGAGTGGAGCCCAGCTTCTAGGGCGCTACATGCCACAGCTGGGACAGGCAGGTGTGACCGAGCAGAGGGAACAGAAACCTTGCATATCAGCACAAGGGGTGTCCATGTCCCCCAGGCTTCCCCCCGTGTCTACTGGTTTTCACCCTGTGGGCCTGGGCCTGCCCGCCCTCCAGCTGTCCACCATGTCTTCCCTGAGCCACTTGGCTGCACTCTGGCTTGCTGACCTGGGCTCTGATGTTGGTGGCGGGGGCACATGCTCTGCCCTCCTCTCCGACTCCTGGCTGCAGGGAGCTTGGCTGCGGGCCCCGTCCTTTCTACACACCCCGTGGCTGAGGGCAGCAGGCTGGGGCCTCGCTGCTCCCCAAGGTGCCAGGTGGGGAGCTGACTCCACCCTTCACTCTCAGTCCCCAAGCTGAGGCACACTCCTCAGGGCTCAGCACAGAGCACGAGGGTTGGGGCACTCCCAGGATTCCTCCAGCTTTGGTACCACTTTCTTTGATTCCCTCCTGTCCCCAGGTGAAGAGTGCCATTGCCTGGCCTGGGGAGATGGGAGACACCATTTGTCTCCCATTTACCGAGTGTCTGTGCCTGCTTGTCAATCTCAGCTGCTCTTCTTGGACTCTGAGAGGTTTTCCTGGCCAGCCTATGAGCAGCGCTTTGCATTTCCAAAGTCTGTTTTGAACCTCACAGTGTAGTCTAGGCCCCTTTATGTTCTCTACATTTCTGAGATCCTGGTATGGGATGGGGGACAGCCAGGTGGAAGAGGAACAAGAGGGCTTCCTGGTGAAAAGTGCACTTAGGATCATCTGTGTCCACTGCGTCCACTGCATCCACTTCCTACTGTTAGAAAGAGCACCAGAGACAAGTCATTCCTAGAATGAGGTTTACTGGGCTCCATTCTGGTGGTGGGAAGTGCGAGATCAAGAGGTGACACCTGGGGCTGGGTTGTAGCTTGTTTGGCAGAGTGTTTGCTTCATATGCACAAGGCCCTGGGTTCAATCCCCAGCACCACAAAAAAAAAAAAAAAAAAAATGTGACACCTGGTGAGGACCATGCCATGGCAGAAGGCCTCACGCAGGAGACAGCAGGAGGGGACAGAAGGTGCAGAAGGCCTGCTGCAGGAGGCAGCAGGAGGGGACAATCTTGCTGCTAGGACACACCCCTTTTGAGATGAGGAAGCCATCCCCATGGTGACAATGACATGCGTCTATTCAGAGGGTGGAGCCCTCGTGGCCTGATCACCTCTTAGGTCCCATCTCTCAACTTGTTGCTCCAGAATTAAGTTTCCGGCCTGTGAACGTTAGAGGCACATCCGGAACAGGGCATTGGCTCCCAGCAGCCACGCCCACACGCAGGCACCACTCTTGAGCCAGGAGTAGCTCCACTTGTGGTGCCCGAGGCCCAGAAGCATCCCGTCTGCAGACAGAGCAGCAGCTCCCAGCAGGGCCCAAAGACGATGCCAGGACGTCCACCGCGGGACCGGCCAGATGTTTTTAAACATGACGCTCAGGCTTCTCTCAGAACCAATGGAGCTGAGAGACGTGGGACTCCACGTTTTCTTATTGCTCAGCAAGACACTGGGAGTCCTTAGGAGAGGAAGTCTAACCTCCCAAAATTAACCTGCCTAGCTTTTAGCAAAACTCTCAACTGCTGCAGTTCCTGCAGTCACTGGTGGACATCACGGAAGAAGGAAGCAGATCCCTGGTAGGGAACTGCTTTGACTTTGGGGTACTTTAGTAATTTAAAGTTGTAGGCTGTTTTTCAAAGATGAATCTTGTATTAATTTCAAGATGGGTTTATTTCCTATGGAAAACTAACAGGTCGGTCCTGAAGGTCGACAGGGTGTTAAAGCTCATGGAAGTGGCAGAGCAGGAAGGTCAGAGCACACGGAAGCAGAGGTGAGCAAAGGCCATCAGGCCCCACATTCTCTTATGCCTAGAAGTAGCCACTGGACCTTCCACACAGTGGGCTCCGTCTCCTCCTGTGCTGAGGCACGTGGGGCACACCCACAATGTTTGTGCCCTCAGCCCCTCCAACAAAGAGCTTGCTCGTGCCAGCGGCCTGCTTAGGAAAGGCAGACTCAATGTCCAGCCCATGTCAGCAGGAAAGTCGCTGTGGTGGGCAGCCTCCAAAGACGTCCATGTTCCAGTCCTCGGAACCTGTGACCGTGTCACCTTACCGGTAAAAATGGGCTTTGTAGGTGTGATTAAGTCAAGGGTTTCGCAAGGGGAGGGTCCCTCAGTCAATCGGGGTCCCAAACGCCACGACAAGTGTCCGTGTGAAAGAGAGGTGGGGCCAGACCGATGCAATATTTGGGGCAGGGAGGAGTGAGGCAGCCCCAGCGGCTGGGAAGGCCCTCCTGGGACCCCTGGAAGGGGCTTCCCCCTGCAGACTCCTTGACCAGGCCCCCAGGCCCACGAGACCTCCACAACCACGAGACAATCTTTGCACGTTACTTTCAGGCACAAGACATGGTGGCCTGTCACAGCACCCGAGGGAGCTCATGCAGGGGCCGTGGTGGAAGTTCCCTCTTAGCTCACAGAACCAACTGGCCACACAGGCCAGCTTGCACTGGCAAGCCCAGCATGGCAGAGCCCGAGTCCTGCTAGCAGGCACTCTGTGAGACCCTGTGGCACTCACTGGAGTGGCCCACCAGACACCTGCCCCCAGGGCATCCTCAGCCCCTCTGCCAAACACCTGGCCATCACAGTGGACTTCACCCTCTCTGCCACTGCCCCAAACCATCTCTGACTGACCCACACCTGTGTCCACTCCCTCAGGAGTCCACATCCTGGGCAGAAGCATCCGCTGGCTTTCCCCTACCACGGCCTGAGTTCCTTCAAAGGAGGGAGACGATGGTCTCCTTCCCTTTGGCCTCACCTCCCTCTGCAGGGCCAGAACCCCTGCCTCCCACCTATTTGGGATTCCAAAATCAGTAGGGACACCCAGATAGCTAGAGGCTGAAACAGCAGCTGCGGAGCTGGTCTCACTGACCATTTGCCGTCCTCGCTGCTCAGCCGTGTACATCAAGGGCCCGAGTCCAGGGGAAATATTGGGTCCTCTCTCACATGGCCACAGTAAAGAACACTGCGGCAAACATCTGTCCTTGGGCACATCCATGATTATTTCTGAAGCATTGATTTCTCAAAGTAGACTTCTGCACAGATGGTGCTGAGCCCACAGGTCCATGTCACATGTGGCGAACCTGCATCGTGGACCTGGCCCCACTCGGACATCCCTGCAGCCCAGGTACTTGCACAGTGAGTGTGCACTTAGAGCTCTGCACACAGCCACAGCAGTTAAAGCAACTCACATTACACGTTCAGTTTCTCATGGCCGAGGTCTCATCTGAAGTCCTGAGTCCCTTCTTCATTTTAGAGATGTGATGTGCAAGACACAGAAACAGCACTCCCAAAGCCCCTGGCAAAGGCATTAAGAAAGTGCTATTTCAGTGATAAATTGACATTAAACCTCTCTCCTGTGTAGCCACTTGAGCCTCAGTTAGTGCTGGACACAGGTGGCCAAGGAAGGCTTTGCTAGCTTCTTCATTATCATCCCAACATGGAAAACTACAGTTTGGATGCTGTCCTTGCCACACGTGTGGCAGGAACACATGCATACGTACATTCACACCTGAGTGAGCAGAAGCCCCGTGTGCCGGTGATTACAAGATGTCAGGTCACTAGAGAAGGGAGACAGGCAGGGTCCCGAGCCGGCCCAGCCCAAGGTCAGAGGCGGCTGCACAACGTCTATAGCAAAGGCCCCCTGCCTGGTCTGCTAATGGAGTCCCCAAGCTCCCGGATGTGGCCTCCGCTCCTCTGTCCTGGTGCTCCTGCCCCTGGGCAGTCTGGCTCTAGGAAACATGAGACTGAGGTGCCACACACGGCCAGCACATGGGGATCTCAAAAAGGGGAGCTTTTGTAATCGATTAAAAACCTCGACCTGAATTAGTATTAAATTTCTCCTTATGTTTAATTAAGTCTAATTAAACAATGCCGACATCTTCCCAGCACCTGTGGTGCAATTATGTTAAATATTTAATGCTTGTGAAGGATTAGGCTGCGCTTCTAATCTATAGCTAACAATCTGTTCCCTCTCTGGAGTATTTTTTTTATTTAGTTCTGCTTTTGTGTAATGAGTTACATTTCAAAGGAAATTGTTAAATACTCCAGCGCTGGACAGGCATGTCACCTATGGGGGCTTGAGCAGGACAGGCATTTGCCACCCTGCTCATGTCTGGGGCTGGGCCTCGGGGGCATTCCTCTTGCAGAGACGGGTGGAGATGCCGGGCCTGCAGCCAGGGAGGATGTGTGAGCCGCACGACGAGCTCACCAG
>PVHX01002877.1:62292-112364 GCA_004024805.1 Geosciurus inauris
GGGGGGGGGGGGGGGGGGGGGGGGGTCTAAGCTACTGCAAAGGGAGGGCACCTGGCTCCCCTTTGTCCCCGCACGCTCCCCAGAGAAGAAACTCAAAGTGCCCTTCACATACGTACGAAGAGCACGAGACCCTTGAAACTCAAAACTCTGTCTTAGTTTTCTAATAACTCCTCGTATTTTGAGCACATTCATGAACAAAAGTCAGACTGATGGAAGTAGTTTTCCATTGGCTAAATCTGTGCAACGCATTTCGCAGAGTCAGCCTTTAAACACTCTCCTCAGCAGGGTCTGGAGGATGCTGCTTTAAGTTGGACAGAAGATCAGGAACCCTTAGGTTAAGTCAAGTAGACCTTTAAAAATTAAATCAGCCCGGTGAACATGCATTCTGGTGGTGCATGAGTCATCTGGTCTTCACGGTTGGGCGGAGAAGAAAATGGGCGATACTCCTTGCACCTAAGGGCCAAATGTTCAGGAAGAGAACCCAAGAATGACTCTGGGAAAGGATGGCTGCTCCTTCCTTAAGAACCCTCCAAGGCAGGGGACAGAGGAGGAGGCAGCAGAGAGCCAGACAGGTGCTCAGAAAGAGGTGCCAGCACTCAGATGCACCATAGACGGCAGCAGCGCTGGGGTCTGCTTTGAGTTCGTACACTGTCCCTGTGCAGAGGGGACTTCCTCTCCACAGCGAGTGGCTCTGAGCTGCACTTCAGTGTAACTTTCATAAGAATGCCCCCTAGCAGGAAGCGGCCGCCGCTCCTGGGGTAGCAGCAGAGTGGGGACCCGCTCTTGGTCACCTGCTGAGGCCAAATCATATGTATCCAGAAGTGTAACTGGGTTTTCAAAAGTAACTTCATACTTATGTAAAATTAATAGGGTGTTCATTATAAAATCCATGTGGCATCTTATTAAGCGCCTCCTGTCGCGGGAAGCACGGGGCGGAGGCCCCTTACGCTGGGTTCTGTTGCCCTCTAGTGAAAGAGGTCAGCATTATGCATGCAAAATTATTTTGATCCCTGCATAATTAATGCTTGCTGTGGTGGGGAGAGAGACGCAAGCCCCTGCCTGTTGCAGAGGGCCATATGTGTGTGTGCCCCTGTGTGTGCCTGTGTCCCCCTCCTCCCTATCCATTGCCCCACACACACCCTGAATTTGACTCAGTTAACATCTGGAAGCCATTGCTTCTTCCCCATCACTTGTATTTGGGCCATAGAAGTTTAGTTTTATATGGCTATCAACAGGCACAGATCCAAGCATAAAGAATAAATCAACAGTGCTGATCTGAGACGCAGAGCTTTAATGCATAAGTATATATTTAAAGTGCCTGCTGAAAGAATGTCTAATTACCCTGTCATTGAACAAAGCGCATGTTCAACAGTGATAAATTATGCCATCCTTTAGTTCTGCACAACACACTGGGATTTAGGAAAGTGGCTGCCGCATCTCTACACCATCCACCGAGTGCAGTGAGTGGGCACCCAGACCACCGCGGAGGCAGAGGTGCTGCTCTCGGCACCACCTTCTCTTCGGCTGCTACAGTGCGCAAGAAGCAAGCCCATCTCTGTGCCGGGTCTCCGTCAGCCTGGCCGCCCTGTGCTGCTTCTTGTCACCACAGCCTTGTGGGGTCTGCCATTCTGAATCCCACCCTGCCTGAAGGACGGATTCCAACACCCACAGAGAAGCCAGCCCGCATCCAGGGAAGGCCCCGGAGCCCCCGTGTCCCGCCCCTCAGGCCCTGGCCTAGGAGCGAGGCTGAGCTCTTCCAAGGCTAGTGTACACACGTCTCTGCCCCTGAGAAGTGACGACATCAGACGCCAGGTACTGGGGCTGGAATTTAACCCTGAAGGAATCACAGACTTCAGGCTCAGTATGGCCCAGCTCCACCCCATGGGGACTGCCCAGGGGTGGGATACAGGGGCCTGAGAAGAATTGAATCAAAATACAACTACTGTGGGGTCCAGGTCACATGGGCAGGGACGCAGTGGCCAGGGCGTGCTGGGTGTAAGGCAGGCGCCTCCTGCTACAGTTGGTCCAGCCTGGGTCCTTTGGAGGCGCAGGTCATCTCTGCCCACATCTGCTTTCCCTCCCTACTGGCCACCCAGGTCACTGGACTTTCCCTGAGCAGGAGGGGCAGCCCTGGCTCAGAGACCCAGAAGGCAGCAACTTTATTTGGCAATGGCAGAGTAGACCCCATGCTATGATGTGTGCAGCTTGGTCCCAGGGACACAGAAAGCACCAGGTTTCCATTTATGTCGGCAAGAGACACAACCAAACAGGGAGAGAAAACATGAACCCACCCTACCTCCACGTCTGCGCCCTTCCTGAGAGAACGCCCAGGCAGCGCCTGCTCCTCAGTGGCAATTATATTTCTTGTTTCTTTGATCACGTCTCGTAATAGAGCTTTTTGTATTTACCGACGACGTACGAGAGAAGGCTTCACCGTGGCATCTCCAACCCGTGTGAAATACGTAGCCAGTCACATCAGTTCTTTTATTTGCTTTACTGGATCATGATCTATAGACTGAAGGGCAAATGAAGAGCAGAGATAAACAATCTATTTCTGATACCATATTGGCTCTAAAATGTCAAAGTTGTCTTTACTGCTCCAGGAGATTTGTATCCTTATTTATCTTCCTCGGTGAGTTTTCAAAGGCTGCTGTCTTGCGCTGTAGCTGGATGCTGTGTGCAGTCTCGCAGGGGTCTCCTCGCTGTTCATGAGTCTCCCATCCTGGCCTCCAAAGGCAGCTGAGAAAGCGGAGCTAGGAGCCCAGGCTGGCAGGGAGGCCCAGCCAGTTACCGGGTGGGCAGCTGGCCTCTGCCCGAGCACACCGGCTGAGCTCATTTGGGTAATTCCAGGAAGCTGATGGGCTCTGGCTCTCAGAATCTTGAGACCTGGATGCGCATGGCAAGCAGGTGCTTCCACGGGAACACTCAGTTCCCATGAGGCGCCCAGAATGGAGTGGCCCAAGCTGAGCTCCATGGGCACTTGGAAGTTAAAAAATTCCTTAGCTCCTGGGAACAAAACAACCCTCAGAGCGAGGGGCTAAGGGCAGGCCATCCCCTCTGCTCCCGGGTCACTGCCAAGATGGAGCAGAGACTGAAATCAATGAAATCACTCTTGGAGGAAGGAAGGGGCTGTGCCATCGTAGAATGCTCAAGGATACCCATTCCCTGGTGACTCTTATCTCCAACATTGCCAACAGCCTCCACTCCAAAAAAAAAAAGCTCACGTGTCCAGGAACCCTTCCCAGCCCCCAGCCTGCAAGGGGCCTTTGCATGTCCGTGGTGATCATCATGCAGACTCTGCGTTGTCCTCTAAAAGGCCAAGGTCTTGTCTGTCAGAGAGTCCTGAACAGTGGCATACCTCCACAATGCCTCTGGGAACCTGCCCAAGGGGTCCAGCAGTCACCAGGAGGGGCTCTCAATTATTTCTCATTGTTTTGGTCAGCTTTCCATCATTGTAACAAAATATCTCAGATAATCAACTTATAAAGAGGAAAGGTTTCAGAGTTTTCAGTCCATGGTTGCTTGGACTCGTCACTTTGGGCCTGTGGTGAGGCAGAACATGATGACAGGGAACATGTGGAGGACCAGAACTGCTCACTCACTACAGCCAAGAAGCAAAAATAAAGAAAGGATGGACCAGAGTCCACTAGTCCTTTCAAGGCACGCCTCTCCAGTGACCTCACTTCCTCCCTCTAGGCACCACCTCCGAAGGTCACATCAACTCTCAGTAGCACCATGGCCTGGAAACCAAGCCTTTAGCATATGGTCTCTAGGGGACATGAGGATCCAAACCATAAACATACAAACCTTAATTCAGTTTCTGGTCCAGGAGATTGGCCCCCTGGTGTCCAGTGGCTCATCTCTGGAGCCTGGCACAGGATGGCATGTGTCAAGTGGTCCACAAAGACGAGTCTTGTGGATAGGAAGATATCAGAGTCCCAGAGACCTTCCCTGGCCCAGAGAGGCCGAGCAGAGACTGAGGAAGTGCAGTGGGGACCAGACAACACCTGAGTGTCCACAGGTCTTTCTCTTCAAGCGCCCTCTCTCAAATCCCCAGCTTCCTGAAGCTGGAGGGGAAGCTGCATTGCTGCTGGGATCCAGGAGGGAAGGAGGCCAAGCCTCAGGCTTGAACCATGCCTCTGCATGGCCCCTTCTGTCACTGGGGCCAGTCACTGTGCCTCTGAGGTCCTCAGATTCCACATCTAGGGCTGACGATAGTCACACCATCCCTCGGAAACAGGAGTGAGACTGAAGAGCCTGCAGACTGTGGGGTGTTTCAGGGCTGGATCAACAGCTGGAATCTCTGGGACATCGGTGCTGTCCCTTTCTTTGACATCAGATATCAGACTGATGTGTTCAAGGTTTTTGGGGGGGGGTTTTGACATTTTTCTGGCTTTCCCTGCTGGCCATCTCTGGGAGGCACGGACATGGGCAGTGGCCATACGTAGCATGACACTCATCTGAAAGATGCCTTGGTGACCCGAGGTCTTCACATGGCTGGTCAGAGATTTCAAGACCCATGTCCTGGTTTGCTTTTTCGTCTTTATCTGTGCACAGTTCCTCAGCTTTGCTGGACTGTCCAGCCAGCTTGATGGAGCTGGCTGGGGGAGGACAAGCTGCTGCTGTCTCATCCTCCCCCAAGCCCAGCCCTCCAGTAGAGAAGCACCAGTCACCTGGGGAAACCTCGACCTCTGGTGGCAGTGTTGGAGCCTCGCTCATGACAAAGCAAGCCTGCAGGATTGTGACTGGACCCTGGGAGGTGCCCAGTGTTATTACAATGTGCAGCACCTTAGCAGTCCTTCCTTCGCCCGGAAAACCACTCAACCGAGAGCTCTCAGCCCTCCCGTCCGCATCAAATGCACAAGTAGAATCCTTCTTCTCGCTTCCCTGCCAGCAAGAGAATGAAATCCCCAGCACTCCTCAGAGGAAGATGCTGTTCCCAGCAACCCATCTGTGTCCAGGACAGCTGGGCAGGGGCTTCAGGCTGGAATAATCACAGCAAACCACAGTGGCACTTCTCATTCCTAAGCCTCAGCCTCAGCAATGCATTTACATTTTCTGTGCAATAAATCAAAGGCAAGATACCCTTGTTTCTAATTTATCTTGTAGACTGCTCAAGTGAGATCTTGCCACTGCAAATATTTTTTAATATTTCTTTAAAAACAGAAGATAAACGGATCCTAGATGCTGAATGTGGCAGTTATCTTACACTCTGAAACTTTATTTCTGGGAACGAGCTTTCTTTTCAGTTTCTAAAGAAAGTAATATTCAAATTATGTCAAGCAAGCACCAGGTGTCAACATCAAGATATTGGCTTTGCTCAAAGCCGGTTAGAAAGAGAAACGTCAACCATCGTGGACCTGAGTGGCTGGCACATGAATCACGAATCACAAAGCCATGGCGTGTGCTGTGTTCCCTGCAGACCCGGAACCAGGTATCGGGAGGCTCTGGGAAGATGAGCACTGGTCCTCCTGCAGCACTTTGCCCCCACCTAACTGTTGCTCAGCAAAAAGCACCCCTCCCCATCTCCATGTGCCCAGCCACGGGACACAGCCCCCAAGTACTAGGCTAGCGGTTGACTACAAATCACTTTAATTGCAGGAAAGTGTCATTAACTTCAAATTTGCACTCATGTGCCAGGTTTTTACTTAAAAATATCTCTCTAGTCTTCGTGAGGCAACTGCGGTTCAGCAGACAGACCTCGTGCAGCGTGACTCCCTGGGACACGCACGCCAGGCCTGAGAGAGGAGCTGTTGCCAGGCAGCGCTCCTTTCCCTGTAAGTGCTTATTACGTGCTAATTACCAGCCATATTAACCCGCACTAACTTTATTATTGAATAATATGGCTGCTTATAATTAAAAAACTGGGCCCAGAGTATGTAACATAAAAAGCGGCCCGAGCTTGCTGCACTGCCACCGCCAGCCCCGCCCGCCGGCCCTCTGCAATGGAGCCCCAGGCCTTCTCCTGGTGGCTGAACTCAGGTTGAGGGGCTCCCGGAAGAAAAAAGCTGTGCCAAGATGTCACGGTTTATTTCGAGCTGATACCGACACGAGGTCCCTAAGTGTGGCCCTCTGTGGGGTTCTTGCTTTCGGAGCGATGTGGCAGGAGAGGGGTCCTGTGGAAGGACAAGGCCCAGGATATGCTATTTGGTGTTTTCAGACCCCTGAGGATGCACATGCGCCCAGGCCTGAAAGGCTTCTTGGGTCCAGCTGGAGACGCTGCTGAGGGGCCTGTGCTGGGGTTCTGAGTGCCCAGGACATGCAGGCCTTGTGGGGACAGGATCACATATGACTGTGGTGTGAGGAGCAGAGCCAGCGGAGGCCCTCCTGTCTCTGAGCACTTCTGCCCTCATGCCTGCAGTGGACACCTGGGCGTGATGGCAGCCTCAGGCGACTGCCTCAGGACCAAGCCCCCCAGAGCAGACACATCCACAGCACCAGCAAAGACCAAAGGCAGAAGCCGGCTCCACGGTTTGACCAGACGACTCAGGCCCACCCATGTGGGTTTTCTGGTGACTGTCAAGGGCGCGGTGGCAGCCAGAGACCCAGGAGAGCTGACCACACAGTTAAGGTCAGGAGGCAGGAGACTCAGGACCCAGGAGGCCCCATGGGGCTGCCATCCCGCCCACAGGCCCTCAGGCACAAGGAATCAAGGAATCCCTCTCCCTCCTCAGGGGGTCAGTCCTTAGCTGCAATAAGTGCTCATCTTATCCACAAGCCCCTTGAAGACACACAGGAATGCCTGCACCAGGCCTACGTGCCACGCAGTGAGGCAGAGCCAACATCACAGGCTCATCAGTGACCACACTGCTGCACAGGCCCACCTAGCCAAGGGACTGAGACTCAGCCTTAACGGCAGCAAAGGGCATTACGGGAGTGAGGGCCGAGGTCCCCACAGGCCACGGAGTGTGGAGCCATGGCCTTCTGTATCCTCCTTTGGCTGGTCCTTTGTGAAATCAGCTCAAGGCTCTGTCTCCACTGCATGCTAAGCGACGGTAACAAAAACAGCCAGCCCCTTCGCTAACTCCAAGCCGAGGACACTATGTGTCTGTTGAGCCACAGCTAGATGAGATCCTGACAATAAATCACTTGCTCTTTCCAGTGGCTTCCAGCATAACAAAGGGCTGCCATGGAGCCAGTGGAACTGCCCGCCCCCAGCCAGGATCATCACCGTGGTGACCACGATCAGCAACAGCACTGGGTGGCCTGGTCCTTGCTCTCTCAGGTGGTCTCTGCTGGCTCAGCAGCAGGTGATACATACACCACCACATTCATCTGCCCGCTGATCCAATCTCGTGCGTTAGCAACCTCTGTCCCCAGCTCAGAGGCAAGCCTGGCAGCGCCAACAGCACAAACGCAGAACAGGCCTCTGCCCTGGGGGAGCTGAGTGAGCGTGGACCTCTTCTGTCCCCAGCTTCTAGCTTCTTATGCCAGACATGCTGGTGACATCTGACCCTTCCAAGTGGGGTGCTGCCTCACCAGGGTCTAATCACCACTTTCTCATGTGTCCCTGAATGCAGCCCAGACAACTCCATGTCCAGATTGGAAGAGAGCCTATGGGGCTCCCTCCCCAGCACGTCCAAGCAGTCCCAGGCACAGGGTCCTCGGGACCCAATGTGGAGCTGGGGACACTGCACTCTGCAGGCTCACAGTCGGAGACTCGGCAGAGGAAGCGGCAGGGCTTGCTCTTGCTGCCAGCGGAATGGGGCACTGCACCTCTAGTTCAGGGCCCTGGGTCTGTGCCCTTGGGGCAAACGTGTGTCACGGCTGCCTGAGCTGTGGAGGGTCTTCAGGCCTCCACCACAATGTGTTCAGCCCCATCCGAGGTCCAGCCCCAGCAATGGGACTCTCCGCCATGACCAGATGGGCTTTACCCCCAGCCATTGCTGACCACCTGTGACCCTGCCACTCAGCATGCTGCTGTGGAGCGCCCCTGGTCTGGCCTCTGTCTCCCCCTAGTCCTTGCAGCGGGACTGGCCTTGGCTAGTCCACAGAGCCTCCACCATAACTGGGGCCCCGGAGATGGTCTCATTCCTCCCAGGTGTTCCCCACAGCAATTTTTGTTCTGCAGATGGAGGCTACCCCGGGGCAGAGGCTATGCCATCTGAATGACCACCTATATCCCTATCCTCCACCCATGCAATCCTGGAAAACTCGAGCTTCAGACTCTCCAGGACAGACGGCACCTGCACCCTGTAGGCCAAGCTGGCGATGCTGCCCACGGACCCACCTCCCCAGAGGGCAGGACTCTGCTGAGGGCCAGCTCATCCCGCTGCAGAACTGTTAGAGACGAGGGGTGGGCCTCACCTGAACTGCTTTCCTACATACTTCCAGCTCACCACATCATTTCACAGGCCTGGCCAGAGTCCTGCTGGCCACAGCCTCTCCTGAGCCCAAGCAGGTTGTGACGGGTTGGGGATGTGCATTTTTCTGGGTGACCAAAGCACGGGCCCAAGACTAGAGCTTTGAAAATCTCCCCCACACTTGGATCTGTCACAGAGAAGTGCTGCTTCCACGTCCCCTCTAGTGAGCACCCGAGCTCCAGGCACAGTCCAGCTGCTGTGTGGAGTCTCCGCTGGAGCAGTCTCCCCTACTGAGAGGGAGGGGTGGGCCGCCTCCTTCACCAGCATCGCTTCCTCTGTAATTAGCATGAAGAGTGGCTTCCTGTCGCAGCCCACAGCCTGCGTGGCCCCCAGAGCAGGTCTAATCACCATGCAAGGTGAGGCCGCTGAACAGCCAGTAAATCACCAGGCTGACGATGACCATGATTAACAGGCTGTGATCCTAATTAAAGTGTGCACTTTGGCCAAACCACCGTCCGAAGCATCTTCAAATGCTCTGCCTGTTAATGACAGAGCTGTGCTCCTGCTGCGGTCCAGCAGGGAGCAGGAAGAGGGAGGAGCCCCCAGGCCTCCACTCTGGTGGCTGGTGAAGCCACAGTTGGCACAGTAGCTCCGCCATGGGGCCTCTCTCACGTCAGGCTCCTTCTGTGCCTCACACCTGTGAAAGCCAAAGGCAGGTCTACCCAGGACAGGGGATCCCCAGTGTGAGAGACCCCATGGGCAAGCGGTCCTGGGCTGAGGGATGCCCGTCCTGCTCTCCCACAGTGGGGGTCTGATCAGCACCTGGGCCTCCTAGGGGGAACCCGCCTTCCCCAGCCTGTGTGGCTCAGGGGAGCTCGTAGAGCACCACACCCCACACCCCACATTGCACACCCCACACACTCACACCCCACACCCCACACCCCACACACTCACACACAACTCACACTCTCAGCCACTCTCTGTCTCCAAGCTAGGCTGCCCTAGGACCGCTGTTCTGGTGGCCGTGGTGGGTTCTGAGTCGGTCCTGATGGATTCAGGCAGCCCCCCGACAGCCTCCCACCCCACCGTGGCAGGAATCTGAGAGCTTCAGAGACAAAGGACCCGTGGCTCAGCTGTCCCAGGAGCCCCCTCTCTCCTGTCCAGGGCCCAACCCCTCCCCATGCCCCTCTTCCCTGCCCGCGGCCTGCGAGGCCCTGCAGGAGCTCCCCACCAGTGCTGGCCCCGCTGCCTGGCTGCGGACAGGCACATGTGCTTGCAGATGGCCACCCGTGAACCACCTCTCTTCAGGCACATGAAGCTCCTGGGGTCAGACCCTACCTGACCCTAGCTCCTTCCCTCCGTTTCCCAAGGTTGTTCCCATTTCTGCCTCAGTCTCCCAGGGGCACACTGAGGAACCAGAAGCTGCCTCACCACCTTGGACTCTGTGCCTGATCCTCCTGTGTCCTGTGGCAGGTGAGGAGGCCCGTCCCATGGCCTGCAGGTCTGCCTGCCCCAGCCCGTGCCAGCCCCTGGCCTTTGTGCCTACACACCCATCCCCCAAGGTTTGGATCTCGCTGTCCCTCTGCTTAGCCCTCCATGCCAGGCCTTTTAAACAACAGAAATGGAACCTCTCACATCCAAGGACAACAGTGTGGACGGAGGTCTTGGAGAGGCTCAGGGGCAACATCCTTGCTTCCCTTCCTGCCACAGTGCTAGGCTGTGGCCGCCTCTCCACCGGCGTCCTCCATGTCTGCCCCTCTACAGGACACTTGTCACTGCATGAGGGTTTTCCAGACGACCTCCCCTCCAGATGCCCCTCGTGATTCTATCTGCAGAGACCTCCTCCTCCAAATAAGGCCCCACTCACAGGCCCGGGCAGACGAGGACGCGCCTCTCAGGGTCCCCCAGCTCTCCAGGGGACTTCATAGCACAGCCTTCAGTTCTCTGCTATTTTCAGCCTTTGCTCTGGCTCTGTGGAGGGTCCCCTCTCTGGTGGCGAGGGCCTCTCCTGTACACTACACACCTGTTCAGTGGTTCAGCAGCTGACCATTTCCAGTGCACGGTCCATCAGTGACAGGCTCTGTCACAGTACACAGCCGTCACCACCACCACCGCGTCCCAGGGGGCCCAGGTGCTCAGCTTGCCAGAGCTCCCAGGTCCTGAAGTGTCAGTGGCAGGGCATCTCCTGCAGCCCCCTGGCACTCTCCATCCCTTTACCTTATGTCCCTGTCACCATGAGCCTGTCTTGGATGTGTTTCCACTCTGTCGGGCTGGGATGACTGTCTCCTCACCATGATTTCCTCAGTCCCCAGAGGTGGGTGTGGCCTGCACTGGGGACACAGATATGGGACACGTGAAGGAACATGGCACAGGTGTATGCTCCACACCCTGGGAAGGGCTCAGCTCCTGCTTGAGTTTGAGCCAGACTGCATGTGCCACCCAGCTCTGGACACTTCCCAGACGGGTCAGGTTGGGAGAGGCAGGACCACAGGCTGCCACAGTGGCTGCTGTCCCCATGGTGGGGTGTGGGTAAGACAGGAACCACAAGGTCTCCTTTAAATAACAGGTCAGTTTCCAACTGACACCCGCTGTGATTTTCAGAGGGGAGGGGAGTGGGCGAAGGTTCCAGGCAGGTGGGTGTTCTCCCTGAGTCAGGAGAGGCAGGTGCTGCAGCATCACAGATGCTGTGTCCCAAGAGGCCAGCAGGGATGAGGAAGGCCCTGCACCTGGGCCCAGCCCTCTGCGCAGATCCCAGGAGCCAGAGCAGATCTCGCAGCTGCAGACCCAGGAGGACAAGACTGCTCAGCTTGAAAATGTGTTGAATTGCAAAATGAAGAGAAGCCGGAGGTGTGGGGAGGTTCGCCTGGCCTTCTGCCAGATGGGCTGGAAAACATGAGCCCCAAGGGTCTCCTCCTTGTCCCTCCTTCTGTCCAGATGCTTGGCTGGGAGACCAGAGGAAACTGGGGAAGGTGGCGGTGATGATGAGCCCTTCCGCTAATGCATCTCCATTAGCAGAAGCAACTTTAGCCACAGAAAGGTGATGTAGAGAGACCCAGGGAGTGTGGGCTCCCCAGGAAACAGGAGCATTAAAATACCAGGGTCCTCTGAGCCCCAAGAGCAGGGAGAGTTCCCAATATTTCTTTGCTAGCCCCCTGCACTCTCTGCAGGCCTCTCCGGCCAGGCTTGGCCCCCAGCAGTCGGCTCTTCGTTGATTCAGCCAGCCATCGTCTGCCCGGGCGGCACTGGGGCTCCTAATCGTCTGCTGGGCTTGGACCCCAGTTTCCCACATCCCTTCCCTGTAAGGAATGCAATGCAAAACAGAGGCAGAAGTGGGGCTCCTGCAGAGGAAACTGCCCCAGGGCAGAAGCTTCTCTCTGGGGAGCCTGGGAGACACCCCCCACATGCCACATGGACTGGAGTGCAACCTAGAGTCTGTGAACAGCAAACAGTGAGCAGGTGAGCCCAGGCCATGCTCACAGGCCAGAGCTTTATCATGGCAGGCATAGCATCAGAAAAAGGAAGAGGAGGGCAGCCCGATGCATGTTTCACGGAGCCAGTGAATGATGAGTAGAGGCGGTTATCTTTAGGATAAAGCAGAGCCGTGCGGAGCAACGGCGCGCCAGCTCTAGGTCCTCGAAATAACAACCGTTCTCAAAGGCCACTCCAGGGAGCTGTAGGGAACCACATGTCCAAGTGTCATGCAAACTCCCTGTTATCCCAAGGGCTTCTCTCTCGGGCAAGCCCAGCTGCAGCTCCCACATGTGCAGGGATGGCAGGGGCATCCCTGCTGGGTGTCATCGAGGGACACTTGATGCCACTTTAAAGCTAAAACAGACCTCACCTTGCGTAGACTCCCCCGACGCCATGCCAAGGAGGTGCGTCCACGCAGGTGCAAGCAGCAGCATTCTAGGGTGTGGGCTGCAGCACTGTGGTGTTAGCAATAGATTGAAATCAAACCAGACAGCCTCTCCTAGGCCCACACTGCAAACAACTGGAAACAGGCCCACGCAGACGCTGTGTGTGAAAGTCGATAGCAGCAGCGTTCACACCAGCCAAACAGGGAAAACAGGTCTGCGTCCACGGCCCATGAATGGATAAGCAAGATGTGCACTCTGCGTACAGTGGAACATTATTCAGCCTTGGAAGGAGGAGGCTCCAACCCACGCTACACAGCGCCAAGTGTAACGAGCCAGACGAAGGACAGACAACATCGGATCCCACTCCCAGGGGCCGCAGGGATGGGGAGGGGGCGCGTGAGTGTTGCTGCTCCCTGGACAGTTGCTGTTTGTGACCATGAAGAAGTTCTGGGAACAGTGCGGGCTGTGGGACGTGGTGACTGCCCTGCATGACAGGAAACTGTGCACTTGACATGCTTAAACTGGCAAATTTTTTTACCAATAAAAAATTAAACTCTGAACAGCCTTCTCTCAGTTGGGGCTGATAGAACAAGTTGCCACAGACCCTGCGAGTGGCTTAAATGGCAAACATTTATTCCCCACAGTTCTGTGGGCTGGGAAGTCCAGGATGGACATGTGGGCAGAGCTGGGGTCTGGTGAGGACCATGTCCTGGTGTGCAGACCCTGTCCTCCCACGGTGCACCTGCAGGAAGAGAGACCTGGGTTACCACATGGGGACACAAATCCCATCGCCCCCCAGTGCTCCCGCATTGCCCGTTGGCTCTTGAAGACCCTGCCTGCCAATGCCATCACCTGAGCTGTGACTTGAGCACATGAATTTGGGGGGGACACAAATGTTCCAGTCCATAGCAAGCCTGGACCATGCTTCAATAGGGAATCGGTCCCTCTACACCAGGAAGAAGGGCCACAGTCCTGAGGGAAGCAGTTTGCAGACACTCTGGTCTACACTACGAAAACTATTTACAAATTGCAAAGAATTAATCCCCTCTCTATATACTGACACCTGAGAAATTCCCAAGATATATTGCACCCAGAACAATTTGCCACGTGATGTGATGTGGCCTGATGGTACCCACAGGAGACAGAGCCACGTGTTTCTGTATGTGCACATCCACCTGTCAGTGAGCAGTCAGAGACACACAGTCGTGCAGGGCAATTACCTCTGAGGTGGGCCTGGGTGAAGGTCAAGGGGAATTTTTCCATTTTGGTTTTTGAATTTTCTTACAAGCATAAAAATTACTATCATAATTAAAATAAATTTCACAAATAATATGAAAGAAGGGATTGACATGTTTCCCACATCCAAAATTTGCATAATAATGGTGACTTTTCTCTGCTTGGAAAACTCTGCACCTCCCCAATCTGCCTCACAACCCCAGCATTCTCCCTGGCACCCCAGGAAGTGGCGCCCAGGGAAATAGGGGGCAGAGACGATGGCTCCCAGACCTTGACAAAGCCCCACAGCGCCCCACTTCCACTTCTTTTCCCTTGGAGCATGACATGAGAACGCTCTGGACTCCACAGGGCCGGGGTTGGAGTGAGACGCCAGAGGTTGACTGGGCTCGTTCAGGGACCAGGCGGTGAAACTGCAGCGAGGGCAGTGGCTGGGCTCCCAGGCTGGCCAGCCCTGCTGTGCAGTGGGCCACGGTGCACACAGCTGCAGACGCACAGGGAGGCCAGGCCCTCCTCTGGGCCACCTCAGAGAGGGAAGCTGGGGCCTGGCTTAGTCCTGTCCTCCCTACAGACTGGGGCCTTCAGTGGCCTGTGTGAGCATGGCCTTCACACTCTGAGGCTGTCTTCAGCCACCCAGGGAAGTCCCCACCACACTCAAGAAGCCAAGGTTGGGCAGCCAGGCAATGGACCAAAGCCACAAGGCTTGAGCCAAGTCAACGCGCCTGAGGGCCCGTCCTGTGCAGCCAGCTCTCGGGGCAGGAGCGGCTCCCCAAAGAAGCAGATGAGCAGCCTCAGGTGCCTAGGACCCCTCTCCAGTCACCTCTGGTAAACTAGTTTCACTTAACAGTTATGTCTCTATCACTGAGCTCTGTGTTTTCATTCATAAATTCTTAATAATATCTGTGTCAAACTCCGTGTTGAGGATTTGAGAGGGCAGCAATTGGAGATTAGAGTCAGTGGCCTTCATGAGTGATGTTAGGACTTGATTCCCATCCTCTTCTGCAAACCAAGGGGAAGAGAAAGCTCAGACTCCCAGTCTATGGACCCCTGTGCCTGCTGCACCCCAGAGAGCCCCACCAAGCCCAGCTCTCTCTGGAGGAGCCACTGCAGTCTTCTTAGGGGAACAAGCCATGAAGCCCAGGTACAACCAGATTCCACCTTTGGTATCCAGACCTTCCTTCAGGGCTGTATTGTGAATGCCAACTCCTCCCTGGAAGGACCTTCATTCTGTTTTACTGGTAGCAAAAGCTTGGGGACGTTTGCTTGTATTACAAAATAATCCATACGAATCCTAGTAGAGACAGCAATCATAGACATGCAGAGTGAAAACCCACCCACATGCCACAATACCACGTAGAAAACTCACATGTGTGTGGCCTTCCAGACACAGACTGTGATGTACATGCAGTGCACCCACAGAGAAACACGCACGTGTACACTTGCACGCACATGCATGCAGAAACACAGACACACACGCGGTCTTGGTTTCTAGACTGTGCTCGTCTGTTCTGAGTTGCTTCAACACAGTGCTGAGGCTGGGCTCTTTGTAAACAGGCCTGTTTGGCTCACAATTCTGGCCTCTAAGAAGTCCAAAGAGTGTGACACTGGCATCCTGGCAAGGACCCCCATGGCTGTGTCACAATGTGGCAGAGAAGCAGAAGAGAAACAGCAGTGCACAGAAGACCTCAGGTGCACGTGAGGCACAAGTGATAGGTCGCTGTGGAGCCCCCACCCCCAGCATCGGCCCATGACTGGTCACCTTCACTGGGTCCTGTCTCTTCAGGGTGTCACCAACTCCACTCCACCCTGGGCACCAGGCTTCCAGCATGAGGAACTGAAAGATAAGCCACAGCCCAACTGCAGCCATCCCATCTTCTTACAGCATCAGGAGCACAGCACATACTAGTCCATGGCTCCCTTTCCCCTTCTCCCTCAGGACTACTCCTCTTCCATTCATGAATGCCCCTGGTATACTTAACTCTCCTACCCCTCGACATTGAGGAAATGGCTTCAGTGACTTCCTGATGCAGTGCCACAATGAGCCTTCCCTCTGCACATCATGGACATCTGTGCTGTTCCAGAGAACACTGCAGACCCATGAATGCAAGGAAAGGACAGCCTCAGAAAGCACAGGCTTCCCGAGATCTGCTGTGGAGAATCAGAGTGCTCTCCTCCCTGACAATGAGTCTCTGAGAAGCAGGCAGGGCCCGTCTGAGCAGCTGCCTGTGTGCATCTCATCTGAGCACCAGCCCCTGAGAGTCCACCCCAGATATATCCCACAGGCCCTCTGAAGATATCAGCTCACTCCATAGTGATTTGGCAAGTCACATGGTCACATGTTGTCACAACTGACTTGATACTTTGGAGGAGGTGACAAAATGTTGTGACAATGTATGGAACACTCAGAAGGTCTGCACACCCAGCATTTGCAAAGGTCACTGTTCCAAGCCATGCCAAGACACACTGCCTCAGTGGACAGATGCTCCTGGGTAGGTCAGTGGCCTTTAAGGATAATGCCAAATATAACATGTTATGTCCCACCTTGCTGAATTTGTGCACAGGATGTGACACATTTTGCCTTTAAAATGGTCTATTAGAAATAAAGAAAGAAGAGGATTAACATTGGATTTCCTGTATGCCAGATGTTTCTCCCTTTGTCGCTCCCTTCCCTCTTAGAAGAAAATATTCCAATTAAGAGTTGGTAGCTAAAGGAACTAGAGACGAAGCCTAAATGTTCCCTCATTCACCCTTCGCAAACACAAAGTGTTCTTCAACCTTGGCACTGAGAATCGTGGAAGCAAGAGCATCCAGCAGAGGTGGGCTACAAGTTTCCTCCCACCCACCAGGCCCACAAACATGCATGGAAAGCATGATTTATTTTGCAAAGTGAGTGTCATCCACAGCCTGAAGTGTTTAAAAATCACTCATTCCATCTAATTAGCTCTCTCACAGCTCTGAAAGTTAATATCACACCAGCCGTGGCACTAATGAGCCTCGTGATCCTGCGTGTCATGCAGAAGAGCCCCACCCAGCAGAGATGCTCCGGATCTAGGTGCAGCGGTCTTGGGAGAGAGCATTTTGAAGTCACTTTAGTGACTCCATCCAGAGGAAGTAGCCTATGTTAACAGGACCACATGCCTTACCAGTGTCCTCACTACTTAGCTTGCCAGATTTAAGGACAAAGAGGAAAAACTATGTTACCAACTGAAAATGAACAGACCTGAAGTACTGTTTATTCAACTCTTTTTCAAGACCCCATGTTTTCAACATCTACCTCATTAAAAAGCTTCTGAGTAGGATAAGGACTGGGTCTTGTATATATTAATAAAGTCATTGATTTTCATGGTGCCCACTCTTCACCGGCATCAGGAAAGCCAGAAACACTGTGAAAACACTGCTCCTGTCAACTCCCAGCAACCACTGTTAATATCTAATTTTGAGAGTACATCTTTTATTTGTAAAAACAAATTGCCCAAAGAAGCAATCATCACCAACATTTCATGCTTCTATTGAGCTTGAGTTTTCAGGAAGTGTTTATAGGGAAGGTTTTGTGCAATTCTTCCATATCCCATATAGGACAGGTGTTTGTGGCACACTTAGAGACATACAAGGCTTGATTAATTTTTAAATGGCAACCCCTATGAATTTTAAATGAGGTTACTTGGGGTACGTAAATTAAATTGTTTCACCTGAAGGACTAAAATTGAATAGTAGGAAGGGCAGAAGCTACCGCCTGATCAGAACTTGCACATCACTAGCATTTGGCATGGCCCCTCTTGAGCAGCAGCTGCAGCCCTGAAGCTGTGCCTCACTAAACATGGGAGTTAATAAGAATGACTCTGAAATTAAAGCCAGGAAATTAAGGACATTCATGGGAGAAACTGATTGTTTCCTGGATTATGGCTTGAATGATAAGTCAAGTGATGTTAGCATTAGGAACAGAGGACAGCCCAAAGGAGTAAATAAAGAAGGATGCATTTTAAGTGCAAGTGTTCCAAAGGGTGCTGAGCACCATGCTTGGAGCTGGGCATGTGCAGGTGCCTGATGTGTCCTTGCATGAATACAAAGCATTGTAAAGAGGACAGGGCAGTGGGAGACCGTGAGAGCAGGCCACAGACACCCAGGCCAATTAGGGTGCTAGTAATGACATTGGGGTGACAGTAGGTCACTTGACAAAGCACATACTGGTTACATAGAAGGATTAATTAAAACAAGGTAAAAGCCACAGTATCCAAGCAGGTGCTCAGAGTGATCAGCCTGAGAACATATGTGAACATATGGGAACATATGTGGCTCTCACAGGACCTCAGGAGCCAACCAGGTCGCAAGCTGCAAGAGTCAGCTGGCTGCTATTTAGCTTCACCCCTGGGTGCTTCCAGGTTTCCTTCTCTAATGACTGCTGATGTTTAAAACTTGAGTGATTCCACATCAACCTAGTAAGATGACAGTGGCTTTTCATGGGACACTATGATCCACAGCCCTGTGGCTCCTGCCCACAGGGCCAGGATTGCTGTAATCACATGGGACTGGAGACAAGAGCCCCTCTCCCCTGCACACGAGCATGCGGTTCCCCCAGACACACCCTGTGGCCCTACACGTGACTTGGGAGCCCTTGTGTGTGAGGACACCCAAGTGTGAGTGAGTCTTCTACAGGCCAATCCAGTTCAGTGTGACTGAGTTGAAGTGCTGAAGAGTGTGAGCTGCCCGGCTCTGCCAAGTTCACCTGTGGTGGCATCCTTCCTTATATGTCACTGTAAAGACTGCATAAAGATCATGCAAGTTTGTGTCTTCCATGCTCCACAGAGAGAAAATCAATTTCTCATTCTTCTCAAAAGCTCACAATATACCTTGAATCTCACCTGAATCAAGTAAACAAAATTGTCACCTAACTTGAATGGGAAAAAAGTGTTAGAAAAAACCTTTATCATTCTACTTTCAACTCTCCTACTATTATCCAAGTTTTATTTTTCAAGGTTTGGGGTTATTAAGGGGTGACTTGAAGATGAAACCATGCTTCAGGGTTTATAATAGAAACATTTTAAAATTTTAATCACCAGTGAAAGATTGAAGCCATGCTGTTGGGAAGCTGTGATGATTTTTCTTTTTTTTTGTCATTCATTTTCTGTGAAAAGTTCAGCCCCTACATGGTGCCTGCTTCTCAGGCTGACCTAATCACCTGGCTAGCGAGGCAGCTGAGAAGTGAGCAGGTGACCTTGGGCCCACTGAGGTCATGGTAACAAGCTGCCTTTTCCCCCTTGATGCAGAACCCAGAGACACATGCTACTGAAAGGAGAAACAGGAGTTGAGGGGAGTCTCAGGCCCTTGAAAGCAGGGACTGTCCATGTGGTAGTGATGTCCTGGGGTTAGAGATGTGCGACTGATAAGATATGCCCTGGTGACATGTGGTTAGTCCTCCTGAGCCCCTGGCCGTGGTGGCCATGTACATCACAGGGTACCTGGCCCACAGTGAGGCTGGGCTACTGGTGACCCCTGCTGAGGACATCTGCAACTCACTAGCAAGGAGGTGCTCCTCTCTGCTGGCTGGAGTCACTCAATTTCTTAACCTTGTATATAAGATTAGAATTGTAACTCCTGCTTTGTAGAAATTCTATGAGGTAACATGAAAAACATAGCTCAAAGAAAGCATATAGTTTTTGTTGTTGTTACAACAAATGACCTGTGTCCCCAAGATCCTTCTCAGAAATAAACAGGATGCAGCCATGGAAATTGGGTGCTACGGACATCAGCACCAGCAACAGAATATTTCTCAGGGATTTAGGAAATGAAAAGAACACAGAATGGTGTTTGTCCTGATCCCCACAATGGCTTCTTGCATCCACTCTGGTGTGCCTGCAAGAGGAGTGACCACGTGCGTCCTCAGTGTACCTGCCACCTCCTGCTGGGCGTTGTGAGTGAAGTGCCACTCCCTCTGGGTGAGGAAGTGTTTGAAGATTCATGCACTGTTGTGAACTTTCATTTCCCTTACATGGACATAATTTCCATTGTCATGGAGGGCACCCTGGATTTACCTAAGTGCATGAAGCCACCTGGAGGTGTTGCTGAGACTCAAGGCTGCTTCCAGGGTACAGTGAAGGCATTTATCTACCACCAATACCCAAACTGCCACAGCATCAGCCCTGGCCTCCATTTCACAACCGTCGTGTGAATGCGTGCATCTTCCCCGCACGCCAGAGGTGGCTGCAGGCCCTTCGCAAAAACAGAGGGGTAGCCACTGGGAGCACAAGGGAGCCTGCAAAGACCGATCCCCTCAGGGAGCACCAGGAGAGCAGCAAGCATTCATCCTGCCTCCTGGCTGGGTTCACAGGGACTCCAGAGAGAAGATGGAGCTGCTGCCATCTGGGGTTTGAGGCCAGCACTCTCCAGGAGGAAGCCAGGAAGTGCCCATATTAAAGGACACATGCACTTCTCCAAGCTCCCCGTTGCGTGTACTATGAATGTCCAACGTGCTAAGAAGGGGTCTTCAACCAACAGGGGAGCAAGCCCAGGGGACACGCCAGGAGCCCACCCACCCAGCGCTCCATCTAACCCAAGCACCTGAGGTCTGCCTTGGTTAGGATGAGGAGGTTTGGGCCCACTTTCCAGCCAGTGACCTCACTCCTCAAGAATGAGGTCTGACTGCCGGCTGTTTTGGAAGTTGCTTGAAGTGGAAACTGAGCATCCGCATGTCACACCACCACCAATTCCTGTCACGAGTCACTGCATCCTCCGTGTGTTTGGGGAAAGCAACCTTTCGTTCGAACTCTGGAGTGTTCCCAGGCTCAGGTGGGCGTGGGCCAGGCTTTCAGGGACAGGGCTCCAAGGCGACCATGCCGGCCTACTGCCCAAGCTCCCTCATGCCTTCCCCTGGTTTTTACAGAGACGCCATCTGCTCTCAGACACTCCGAAGGGGACGTCAGTGCCTTATGGGATGTTGATCATATGTTAGCCGCTTTGCGAGAGAAGCAATATTTTGAAAGCTGCCAAGCCCACCTTCCTCATCCTGAGTGTATGAAAAATTCATGGAGGTTGCTATTTGTCAAGGGACCACAAACACTTCCTATCATTTGTCTCACTCCTTGCTTGAATTTCAACACCTATCTCCCAAGCCCACAGTCTCCCCTCAAAGCCCCCCATCCCTCCCACTCCAAATGGGTAACAGGAAAGCTGCTGCCGCCTTGGGTCCGTCCGTCTGTGCAAGGGAGCTGTGACCTCTGGGCAGGGCTGGTCTGGGCAGGGAGATGTCCTGTGGCTCTCCAGCGGCGCACGCTGTTGCTGTGTCTTTGGAAAACACATCTGGGTGTGTAACGATTAGCGGAGCATGGGGTTTCACCTCAGCTGTGTGCGCTGGCTGGCCCAGCTCCCCGTCTGAATCTGCACTGCACCACAGCTGCTCTGCAGAGGAGAAGTGTGACAGCTGTTGAAGCATTTGGTGAGACAGCTCAACAGCAAGCCATAAGGAGGGGTTTCCTTAGTGTTCTTTACAAAGCCATTCTTAGTTTCCATTTTTCCCCTCCAGTGGCTAATGCCTCTGTCTTCAGGCCCACCATGGCTGCCCAAGCATGTCCCATGGCGACTGGGAATCCAACCATGGCGAGGCCTCAAAACAGCCTCTTTCCAAACAGCCCAGAGCTCCTGGTCACTGGCAATCTCAGGTGTCACCATAAAAGAGGAGGATGGAAGAGGAGCCGGCGAGCCCTGTCCCTCGGCTCCATCCTCTCAGGATACGGTGCTCTGTGCCGGGAGCATGTGACCAGCCACACGGTGCCTGACAGCATGCAGAAATCAAGCCTCCCACAACACAGCAAAAGGGATTATTCCCATAAAGCTCTCAGATCGCATCAACAAGGCCATGTGGCTCTCAGATGTCACCAACAGACTTCAAAGGGGTGCAGGGGTCAAGCAGGCTCCACCCACTTGGCCAGCTCCAGGGCCCTTTTCCCTCCCAGGTTGGCCCACCCCTGTCTGTCAGGCAAATACAATAGGGATTACTTAATTTAACACCGTTTCCATTCTAATTGAATCCCATTTTCTAAATCCTGAATAAATACATTAGAACCGCAGCTCCGGTCAGATGGAGAGAAACGGCCATCTTTAATGCCTCCCGGGATTTAGCGCCTGTCCTATCTGCGAGAATAATGACGCGACATCCCTGGAATGCACGGCAAGGATAATGGCTATTTAAACACGCCAAGTCTTTACAGAGCAGATAAGTGTTTTAATTTGCATTTATGAAAATCAGAGAGTAAGCGCAGGAGCCGGCGCCTCTTCATCTCCTTCCAAGTTGTGGAAACCAGAGTGGCGAGTCGAGACCAGAAAGAAGCAAAGCGCAGCCATCACGCACGCTGCCGTCCCTTCCCAGGAGGATCTGCTGCTGCTGGCTCTGTCCTGGACAGCAGTCCTCAGAACAGTCCACCTGCCGTGCCCTGCCTGCCACCTGGTCTGGGTGGCCTCCCTGTGCTCCTGGCATTAAGGGGCTGCTGTCCTGGAGCCTCCTCCCCCGCAGCCCAGCTCCCTGTTTCCCAGCCTCTCGCCCCTGCTGCTCCGTAAACCTCACGCTGCACCACGATGTGTGACCATACTCTTGCTTATGTCTTTGTTCAATCAATGTTTGTCTCTCCTGCTAAGCAGTAAGTCTGGGACTTCGTGTATTTGGTCCAGTGCGACAGTGCCAGCATATTTTAGCCCATACACAGGATGCTCTGAAAAAGCTCTTGACTGAATAAATGATCAATCAACAAATCAATCAATCCATACTTCCTTTGCAAATTCTGTTGAGCCTGAAAACCAGACATTTTGTTAAGCGATTTCTTGGTTATTCTCACAATCCACGGCCTCTTATAATTTCAGTTATTTCATGTTCATTAATTTCTCAGTTTTCTTTCTTCTCTTCTCCCTTTATTCCATTACTGAGGATTTTGATGCCCGAGGGACACTGGACTCTCCTCCAGCTACTTGGACAGACGCCCCTGTTCCCTTCCTGAGGCAGCTGGGAACCCACTGCAGACAAGCTCCCTCTTGAGGTAGCCTTCAGAGCACCAGAGCAAGGGTGGCCTCCTCCCTAGGTGCCTCTGTCCTGTCAGCCCAGATCCTCCCCTGCTTGTTCCTGCCATGCTCATCCAGGAACCATGGGATCACATTCTTCAAAAATGAACCACAAGTCATTCCACCAGTCTGTGCTGCCGTGTGCAGCTGGGAGACCACCCACTGCCTACAAAGTGGAAATCCAGGGTCCTCCTTGAGGCCAGTGGCTCTGCCACATCACAGGAGAGGCTTGGGATCAAGGAAGCCGCTGGGGGCTGGTAGATGTTCTGCAGCAGATCAAGGGAGAAGATGGAGGCAGGCCCTGACCTGCAGCATTGGCCAGTTTCGGGGATGGAAATACTACCCCAATAGCTAACTGCAAGCCTCTAGCACACAGCAGCTGAGCGGGCTGCTCTGACCCCACCAGGCCTGCAGAAGGGCCGGGGGGGCCCATGTGTGGCTCTGTTTCCCCGTCCGCACTCAGTACTGTGTCTCCATAACATTTATTCTGCCGTCAATCCCTCTGCCTGAGGGACAGCGCTGCTGTGGCCTGCAAGCCTAGGAGAGCAGAACCTGGCCTGTCCCCTTGCGAGGAAGCCAGGCCACCCCACACATGTCCACCTTCATCTGAGGTTCCATCGAGTAGGAGGCAGCTCCAGCCCTCCTGCAGGAGGGACCACTGGGGTCTCTTTTCAGATGCCCAGGGCCCTGCTGGCCCCAGGGGCATCTTTGCAAGGGCTTGGGATGCTCACTTCACTGCCCAATAGCCGGGTTAGAAGCCTGCACACCCGCTCCAATGATCCACCAGCTCCACTCCACACAGAAGCAACAGCCCAGAGCCTGGAGGAAAAGCATCTTCTCAAAATAATTGAAGTGGCCAAATGTATGCTGGGAAAGAGGGGTCTGGACAGACGAGGAACCTCTTGGCCTTCGAATAGCAGAAAAGGACCCAGAGCAGGAGGAATGAGGTCTCCTTAGCCTGACTCTCCTATTTCAGATCCCACACCCTGGCCTGCCTTCTCCCCGTGGGAAAGAATATGCCTCTTAGAGTGAAATCCCAGCATTCATGTTCTGTGGAGCAGATGCTGGGAGTGAGCCGAGGCCTCCACAAAACCAGGCACTTCATCTCCAAGGATGGAGACTAACGCCTCTGCCTAGGAGAGAGGCTGGGTTGGCAGTGTGACCTGACCTTGAAAAGTCCCCCAGGGACTCGTTTCTGTTGGCTGGCTTTGGGGGTGAGCATGAGAGAGGACGCCGTCCTGGCTGTGGGCAGCAACGCAGCCCTTTGCTGGCTGAGCTGTCATCCAAATGTGGGCAGTTACGGGGCTCAAAGCACAGCTGCTCATGCACATTTACATCTCAGAAGTGTGAGTCAAGGGTCAAGTGCAGCCGGCAGAATGGTGCACACCACTGGCCCAACCGCCTCTGGCTGAGAGGCCACATCTGTGAGATCCAGTTGAGGAGGCTGAACCTTCTTGGCTGGTTGGGCTGAGCATCTCCTGTGGCCCTGGCCACTGTGGCTGGCAAGGATGCCTATGCGCAGGGGTGAGGCTGAGGCTGCGGCTGCCAAGCACAGCAGCATGTACAGTGGTTTGGGACCAGAACTCTCCACAGCAGTGGTGATTCTGACTTGTCCCTTTACAAATCCAGTGACAGCTTATGTGCATGAGACCTCTCTTTTATTTACAGACCCCTGGGAAGAGGGGTCTGTAAATAAAGACCCAGGTGGGAGCTGCCCCCAGAACCACCATCCCTAAGATGATAGGTCAACTGTCCCATGAGCTTAGCAGAGGCAGCAGTGTTATGGACCCCATTATCTCAGGCAGTGGGGGTGGAACGAAGCACTGCCACTCCCTGTCGATCGGCAAGGACTTCTGTAGAACCCTCTCAGGTGATTTCTTGTATGTTTAGGAGGATTTTTCTTTAATTTGCAGCACAGTTAGATAGAAACATTTAGAACCCAAACTGTGCATACTCACCCAACAATTCCATTTCCAGGAAATCTACCTTAAGAAATTCTGACAAAAATGACCAAAGACCCACAGTTATGATAATCATCATGAATAACAGAAAACTGGGACAGCCTAATCATTTGTCCAGACTGCTGTGTTTCACTCCGGACCCCCATAGGCTGGCGTGCTCTGTGCACCGAGGACAGCCACGCAGACCCAGAGGATGGTGGGAAGCACCCCAGATCTTTCAGGGTCGGCTATGTCTAGGTGTGAGGCCACACAATAAATGACACATCTTGAAGTTTCAGTGCAATCCATTATGATGCAGGGTGTGCCCCCAAGGCCATCAGCACAGTCGGGAGGGGACTGGTCCACCTGAAGTTTCCTCCTGGACCCTGGACCCTCCCTCTCACCCAACGGCCTCTGGCTCCCCAACAATATGCTTTCT
This sequence comes from Geosciurus inauris, assembly GCA_004024805.1. Lineage (NCBI taxonomy): Eukaryota > Metazoa > Chordata > Mammalia > Rodentia > Sciuridae > Geosciurus > Geosciurus inauris. The sequence goes on from PVHX01002877.1 coordinate 87,107, forward strand.
GTCACTTTGAATGGTCACTTTCTAGAGTTTAGACCCACGCGATCACATGCTGTGTGTGCAGTTATGTCTGGCTTCTGGCACCCAGCTTGGTACTGAGACATGTGCTTATCGACCGCTCAAGCTTTGTTACTGTGTAGCTTTGTTTGGCATGACACACCACAATTTGTTTATCAATTCTGCTGATGAGCACTTGGGTGGTTTTCATCCTAGGACTAATACAGATGAAACACTGAGGACATACACGTAGCACGGTCCCATGAAGACGTCTGCTTTCTTTCCTCATAATACCTGGGAGCCACACAGCTGGATCACATCGGGGGGCAGGCTCAGCATCTTAACAAAACACTGAGCTGCTTCCCAGTTGGCTGTGGTGGTTTACAGTCCCATCCAAAGTACAAGCAGCCAGGACATGTTGGGGTTTTTAAATTAATTAAATTTTAATTGACAAAAATCATGTATGTTTTTAAAATGTCTTAGATCCATCTCAGCCCTAGTCCAGTGAAGGTCTCTGATGCGCCCATCTGAGGCTCAACCCAGTAGCATGTCTCCTTGGGCCACCTTGGCCTCTGCCCCAGCACCTGTCTCCAGGAGAGGTGGTGCACTACAGCCTGGTGACCCAGACCCAACCCGCCACCCCTCCACCTGTCTCTTCATAAAGCATGGGAGTGTGGCTCGGTGGCCCCAGAGGCCTACGCCAGTTATGAAAATGGCATGCTATGGTTCTTCTTTCAAATGATATGGTGGATCTTAGGACCAGGCGTTTCCATTGACTTGTTCTGTCAGTGTTTATTACAGCACTGATTGATTTCCCAACCAGCCCTTTATAAAATTAAAAAGAATCAAAGATGCCAGACTGCAACAGTGTTTTAAACAAGGACCTGAGAGACTCTTTTCAGAATGAATCATCTTGAATCCACCTTTTGAATTATTAGCAAACTTTGCATTTTTGAAAGACCAAAGTTTGAGCAAATGCCACCAAGGCCCTGGGGGGGCTGTGCAGCCTTGCTCTCTGCACAGTGAAGGCTGGCATGGGCACTGCTGTGGGGCACGGGCACCAGCACAGCTCCATCAGGACTCACCTCAGAAAGAGCACTCAACAGAGGGCAGAGGGCAAAGGGCAGAGGGCGGGGAAGGGTGTGTGGCCAGTTCACAGGCAGTGCTTTCTCCTCAGAAGGCTGCCGCTGGCTTGGGAAGGGAGAGAACAAGCAGAAGGCGATCAGAAGGAAGTGACTCGAGATGGGCCACACCTAAGGGTGAAGAAACAGTCTCTGGGTCCTGGGTGAACCGGACAAGGAGCAGCTGTGTCCTCTGGGGAAGGACTGGTGCCTGTGGGTGAGGGAAATGTCATCCCGGAGTAAGAAAGGACTTGGTCCCTCAAGGATATCTATCAAAGGAGTTTCCTGAAGAAAAATACGTAGAGATCCTCAAGACTTTCTCCAAGTTATCCCAAGAGTCGTCATTTACTTGGCCTAACCGTGCGAGACACAACACACTGGTGGCCACACTGGTGGCTGCCAGCACGTGAAAGGGACACACGTTGCGCATGGTAAGCATATCTGTTCTAGAGGGACTCAGGGGATGAAAGGTGACCTGTGGTTCAACAGAACACAGTGGCATGGGAACCTGGACCAGGTCCTCCCAACCCCAGGCATTGCTGACTTTCTAAGGGCAACTTGCAGATTCTTGACGATTCTTCTGTGGAGATGAAGCGAAAGAAATCTTGAGAGGATTGAGCAGATGCAGCAGAGTTTGCAGATTTCTAGGGTGAGATACAATCAGTAGGTATTTGCAACCGTGGCGGGCACTCTCCCAGCTTCTTAGAAGATGCCAGATAAGATCAAGACTCTATAATGGAACTTCTGTACACAGAGAGAGAACGGAATGCAATTCAAAGTGAAGTCAAAAGGTTCCAGTTCTGCTTGGGTGATAGGCCCAGGAGCACCAGCTCCACCGTGCAAGTGAGGACCTGAACTGCCAGCCACTGACTCTGTCTGAACCCATCAAGGAATCAAACTGCAGCACAAACAAAACACCAAAACTGGACAGATACAGATGCTTGCAGCAGCAAAGCTCCAATCACTGGCTTACCTGGAGCAGGTGCCGCTCGATACCTGACACGTATAATGAAATTCAGCTGTGGGCTGTCAGCTGCAGAGGAAAGACCAGCTGTAGACAAGCAGGAGCATGCCAGTCCTGGGAAGTCCAGGCAGGCGAGGGTTTGCTCCCCCTGCAAACTCACCACATGTTGTGTGTGTGCCGCTTCAAGAAGAGTGAAATACACACCAGGCACAGTGGTGCATGCCTAGAATCCCAGGAGGCCAAGGCGGGAGGATCACAAGTTCAAAGCCACCTGGAGCAACTCAGCGAGGCCCTAAGCCCTGTCTCAAAATTAAAATAAAAGAAAAAGGGCTGCGGCTGGGGCTCAGTGTTTGAGTACCCCTCGGTTCAATCCTTGGTATCAAAAAAAAAAAAAAAAGGTGAAATATGTGGCAAGAGCACACCGGACAGGAAGGGACCTGGAAACGTTCTGTTACATGCGTGCCCACCCCCCACCTACGAACTGGGGGATAGTGAAGGCAGAAATTGTCACGTGGGGTTTCAAAAGAAGACTCAATCATATGCCACCTGCAAAAGTCCATTTTAAATACACAAACAGATACGACGAAGGAGAAGCAAGGAAAACGACCTTGCACACAAACACAGACAGAGCTGGTGTGGCTGCACGGATCACACAGGAAGCACAACCTAGACAAGGGTGCGTCAGCGACCAAGAGGGACATCACACAAAGACGAGCGCGTCGACTCTCCAAGAAGAAATAACACTCACGATGCAGCTGCAACACACGTGGCAAAGCCGACTGTTCTAGAAGGGATGGGAAGCTCTGCAGTTGTAACTGGAGAGGTCAACGCCCCTCTGGGTGATGGATGTGACAAGCAGTAGAAACCTGTATGGAGGTGGACAGCCTCCAGGGCACGTCCACCGTGGCCTGATGGACATTCCTAGAGCACTCCACTCGGGCAGAACATGCATTCTCCTCCAAGGGTGAATGGATCTTCACCAGCACACACTGGACTGTGGGCCCGAGAAGAGTTCTGAATGGATTCTAAATACTAGAAGTCACACCAGACTCATTCTCGAAGAGTAGACAACCTAGAAAACACCAACAAAGATGCCTATTTGGAAACTTCTCAAGGAAGCAGGTAAAAGGCAGCTCACTAGGGAGATTCGGAGGTGGATTGGAGGGACCCTGAAGTGCATCAGAATGTGTGGGACATGGGTCAGCAGGCTCAGAGGATGAGCCATGGTCTAGGGGCTTGTATTCGGGGAAAAGTTGAAGCCCATGACCTCAGCTACTACTTTGATAAATTAGAGAAAGAACTCCAATTGGCCCCAAAGCAAGCTGAAGAAACACTAAAACAGAGCACTCAAACACTAAAACAACTTCTAAAATATCCAAGAAATCATAACTTGGTTCTTAGAAATCGATAAAATGTTTAAACCTTTGGCTGGGAAGACAAGAAAGCCAGTGATATTATAAATTATTGATAATAGCGACAAAAGAGTCATCACTGCTGGAGCCCCAGACAGTAAGGACAATGGAAAAATGCCACAGCATGGCTGGTGTGGAAATTCAACAGCTTAGATGACATGGACCCATTCCTTGAAAGCCACAAATAACCAAATTCACTCAGGAACAAATAGATGAACCGAGGAATCCTACATCTGGTAAAGAAATGCTAAAATTTCCAACAATGCAAACTGCATGTTCAGATGGCTTCACGGCTCAGCCGTGTGTTTTCCCAAACACAGAGGAAAGAGAGAACACCAAGCAAGCACAGCGCCTCACAGAAAAAGGACAAAAGAGGATGCTTCCCAACGTGTAGCATGAGACCAGGCTTGTCCTGATGCCAATACTAGACAAAGGAAGTTTCCAAAAACTTATCAAGAAAAGGAAAAAAAAAACACAGATCCCTCTCCCTTATAAATGAATGCCGAATTCCTCAGCTGCAACATGTGGGAAGAATCAAGTGGGCTTGCTCAGGTAATGCAGGTCTGTCCAGCAGGAAAAACTAAAGTCGTGTCGGTGGGTGTACAAAAATAGTAAGCAAAATTCAACCTTGGTTCACGGTGCCGTATATCAGCAGCGAGGAGGCAGGAACTCCTGACCTGGTGAAGGTCATCTGTGAACACAACAGAAAACTTTCCCACAGCCCGTCTAGTGTGAGAGATTTGATGCAGTCCCCTAGGACTGGGCCCAGCAAGCCTGGCCTCTTCAGCACCGGCTAGGTACCTTGGCCAGAGAGGCCTGCAGTTTAAAAAGGAAGAAATACAACTATATTTATTTGTGGACAGACTGATACTCGTAAAATCACAAAGAAGCCACCAAGAGTTTCCAGAACTAACAACTGCATTTACTAAGTTTCCAGCCTGTAAGATTAACATAACAATAATGTGTATTCATACATACACTCAGTGAACACTTGGAGTCTGAAACTTCAAGGTGCTATTTAAAAAACCAAAAATACAGTCAATTCCTTTTAGACAAAGAAGAGGACAATTCCTCGGGAAACCTGTGGTCTTTTTAACACATGGTGCTAGATGAATTGGACGATTATGTGGGAAAAAGTAAAAACCAAATCTCACACATAATTTTGTTTAAACAACCTTTATTTTATTTATGTATGTATTTTGTATGTGGTGCTGAGGATCGAACCCAGTGCCTCACGCGTGCAAGGCAAGCGCTCTACCACTGAGCCACAACCTCAGCCCCTCACACATAATTTTTAAAAACCTAGTTGTAAAACATGAAATTATAAAAGTTCTAAAAGAAAACATGGGGAAAAATTTGCATGACCTGAATTTGGCTTTGAGTTTTGGATATAACAACAAAACCTTTATCCTGGAAAGAAAAAGAAATTGGCAAATTGGATTTTATTAAGATAAAAATTTCTACTTTGTGAAAGACACGACTAAGAATAAAAAGACAAGCTGAAAATCACATATCTAATAAAAGGCTTGCATCTAATACATAAAAGAAACTATAAAACTCAATAACCCAAGAGAAATGTGAGTGAAGATGTAAACAGGCGCTTCTCCTAAGAGGTGTGCGTGGCAAATAAGCGCCCAAAGCACTCTAAGGACACTTGATCACATCAGTCAGCACAGAGTGCAGCCAGATGCCCTGCAGGCTTCTCAGAGTGACCCGGTGCCGTGAGCTGCAGGGACCCCACAGGGGATGGGGAGCACCAGATCACACAGAGCGGTGGAGAAGCGTTTTCATTTTTTAAACAACCTAACAACTCCATCCACTCTCAAGTGTTTATCCAAGTAAATGGAAGACGTGTGGTCAAGAAAGTCCTCCACGAAGGTTACAAAGCTTTATGCTAATTTCCCCAGATTAGAAATAATCCAGATATGCTTTAAACAATCAAAACAAGTGAACAATCAAACATTGGTAGGTCTGTGAGAGCAGCACTACCCAGAGATGGAAAGGCAGGAGCCGTTGAGGGGCAGCCGGTACCGATGGGCACCTGACTGTTGGTCAAAACTCACAGAGCCCAAAAGGGGTGACTATTACCACACATGTCCAGGGTGAGAAACGATGATTATGAGAATCACATGACACAGACTTCCCTCACCGGGCTGAAAACCGACTTTGGAAGATAGGCTCTTCCAGACGCCAAGCCAGAGGCAAGAAGAAATGAGGTATACTGACCTCCAGTCCAGTAGGTAAGTTGAGGCCATCCTGAAACCACTGCTCCACACAGGTGCACACTCCTACACACACCTATACACACCTATACATGTACCAACACAGACCTACACACACACCTACACAGTCCTACACAAATGCCTACACACACACACACCCTAAACTCACCTGCAAACACCTACACACCCACACACACACCCACACACTTATAAATGCACTGTGGATGATGAGATCTTGTGGATGAGCCAGATTTCTGGCACCACATACAGAGGATGAACAGAGTGGGTAGAGGGACCTGTGTGCTGGGCTCGGGATGTACCGCTGCTCACCTCAGTGTGATCAAAGCGTCCTGACACATCAAAAGACACCCAGATAAATAACTATGCAAATTATGTATTATATTTATTAAAAATCAAATACACATCCACACGTACACTGGGTTAAGATGCCCCTTCTGTTTCCCAGCTCTGTCCACTGAGAGCGCCCTCAGCAGCAGCAGCCTGCAAACACCCCCACCCACGGCCCAGAAGATGGCCTCTAAGGCCATCCTCCAATAAAAATCTGAGTCTTCAGGGCTCCCTGGAGAAATGGAGCTTCTAGGGCTGTGAAAGAGAAAATACAAGTGGTTTTGGAGCATCGTTTAAGACCAGAGGCAAAGGGCTCCTCAAAAGAAAAATCAGGGCACGCAGCCATTCTGAAGGGACTCCAGCAGCCAGCACGGCACCTGCTCCAGCATAGAATAAACCAGCACTGGGTTGCGATCAACAGAAGGCAGGGCATCCCGGGCCCCACTGATGGAAGTCAGAGGCTGAAGAGTCAAATGGGAGGGAGAAGTCTTTGCACAAGAGTCCAGTGGGGTGGGGGGACTGACAGCACCGTGGGGCTGCGGAGGGCAGGAGTCTGGGGGACGCTGGCCTCACGGGCGGAACCTCAGGGAGATGGGTCTTTACCTGGCCTCCAAGGAGCGCTCCCTGGGTGTTCATTAGCTGCTGGGGTGGTTTCAACCTACAGCCACAAACTCTCTAGCATCCTAGCTCCAAGGGTGAGGCCGTCTCTCCCGTCAGGATGGCCTGACGTTAGGAAGCACTTCTGAGGCACACAGTATGGAAAGTACGAGAGCGTCTCTGGAAGGGAAACCAGCACCATCCTCTTATGCAGGCAATGGACGGTGACAGCGTCAGCTGTGGGTCCTGTGGACGCACCTGCCCAAGGGGCAGATGCAGACCCCAACTCTGAAGAGCTCTCCAAATCCACAGCCCCCGTCAAATCAGAACACACGAGATACACCAAAAGGAGGTGTGTTTCGGGAATTCCTGACCACTTCAGAAGTTTCAAGGTCATGAAAGATGAAGAAAAACCAAGGAACCTCACAGGCTGAAGGTGACCAGAGGGCCATGAGACACGGCGTGTGGTCCTGGACTCCATCCCAGAGCAGGAAAGGACGCAGGGAGAAGGGAAGCCGGGTCAAGCCTGGCAGGTGACCGACAGCATGGGGGCAGGCTCGATACCCTCCTTGCCATGGGCGGCCCGCCTAGGGAAGGTGTGCCCCAGGCGTGGTAGGAGTGCGTGGGAACTCCTCATGCGATCTTTGCAACCTTTCTAGGGACCTGATTTATTTCAAAATGAAGAGTTTAAAAACAAAACCTGGACTCAGCATCCTGAAGTGTGGTGGGCACTGTCCCTTCACCGCCAGGGGCTTCCACCCAGCAGGCTGGGACTCGGGAGGAGCTCCAGGGAGCCTCCATTGTCCGCAAGCTGCCACCGTGACACACTGGGACGAGGTCTAGGGAAGAAAGAGCGGGGGCCTTTTGCAGAGTGCTGAGCATCCTCCACCAGGAGCTGCACTCCAGCACAGTCCTTGTCTAATCCAGGCCTGGGGCCTCCCTCTGTCGGGTTGGGGGCCTGCAGTTGCCTGAGACTCAGGAACTGTGCAGCCTGGATTGAATGCAGGGCTTGCACATCTGCCTCCCACACACTAGGAGCCCACACAGCTTCTGCAGAGTCAAGGATGCGTTTCCATGGTGACCTGGTAATTGCCACCTTAGAAGATGTCCAAGACAGGCCAGCCTTCTCCAGGTTCCTTGCTGCCTGGGACTCCTCTTTGTGGAAAGCCTGACTGTTGTGGGCAGGGGCTTCTGCTTTCCTCTGTCCCCCGCTGTACCTCACAGGGCTCTCTTCTGTAGGCAGTTTTCACATCGCTCTTCATCTGCTCATGCAAAGGAGCCCCCAGGTCCAGGTGGTCTCCCATGAGATTTGCTGTGGACTCAAGTCTATCATAAGAACCTAGAGCAAGACCCCAAGAAAGGAATGGGATGGGGTAGTTTCTACCTGTTTCCATAACTGGAGCAGCTTTGAAATTACAAACAAAGGCCTTCCGACCTGCGGTGAGAGGGGACTGTTGGAATACTGCAGGAGGCTCGTCTCTCCCAGACCTGTGTTCTTGGAGGGGTGGTTCCTGCCAATAGTTGCAAATACATTGCTTAGCTGCTCCAGCAAGAGCCTCTGATAGCGCATTGTTGAAACAATAGTGATAAATTCTAAGTAGATACAATTACCCTGTGGCCTGCACACAATTAATATTGAGATTGGTGTGTGCACCATTGAGGAAACATGTAATTTATCAAGGAAGGAAATTTTAGGGATTGCTTTGTGTAGCTCGCACAAACATCCTCTGTGGGAAAATGGCATCCCTCTCACTCAAACGCACAGGGATCAGAAGACACCGCTGATGTCATCCAGCTGCAGCTTTTCTTCTTCTACCCCTAATTCCAGATGATGCTGAAAGGATCCCGAGGAGCGGCTGGGAATGTGCACAGGAGAAAGCCAACCTGAGAGAGGCGCAGACCGGTGAGCAGCTGCAGGGCTCACACGCCTGGACAGGCAGGTCCAACTCGCCAAACATCTGGTCCAGACCGTCGTCATTGAGAGGCTGGACTGAATCCTAGCAAGCTAAGAAAGTTCAAGAACACAAGGGAACAGTAAGAAGACTTGGAGACCGTAGCCTAGAGAGTGACACCAGCTCCGTGTTCTCAAGGGAGGCATTCGGCAGAGAGAGACTAGGAACTAGACCCCCCAGTCTACCGCCAACTCCACTTAGCCTTGCTTTGAACCATAACAAGTTTTAGCCTTTCCAAGCCGTGTTACTTCCCATCCCTGTAACACAACTCCCCAGCATGAAGATGGAGTGAGATCAGCAGAGCTGGGCACATAGTAGGTGCTCAACACAAACCAACTATGGTTCTCTGCAGCATTTGGAGCCTAGGTGTTTAGATTCCCAAGGAGCACTGAGTCCCTTCCTAATGGGGTAGGAAAAAAGTCAATATTTGGTCTATGATCCCAGGAGGATGTGTTCAGAGGTGATTAACTCTCAAAGACCAAATTAGAAAGCCATGGCCCAGGGCTGGTCCGTAGCTCAATGGCGGAGCGCTTGCCTAGCACATGTGAGACACTGGGTTTGATTCTCAGCACCACGTAAAAGTAAATAAATAAAAGAAAGGCATGCTGTCCATCTTCAACTACAAGAAGAAGAAGAAGCAGAAGCCGCCACCGCCACTGCCACCACGGCTGTCACCATTACCACCACCACCATGGCCCAGCAGTCCAGTGACCTGGGGGCTCTAAAAGGAGAGTCCTGATGGAACTTGGGAATCCAAGGAAAAAGCTGTAAACGTGGACTTGGACTCACAAACCCTCAAGAAAATCAATCTTCCCGAGTTCATGGTCATTGGAAGGACAAGGTGGGCCACTCACCCTCCCTGGCTGAGATCGACTGTAGCTGCCTGGTCTGTGGCCCACGCCTCACTTCTGAGCACTGTACTCTCTCCTCTCCTGGCAACAAAAGTTACTCCAAAAGGCCCCCTCCTCTCCATCCCCATTAAAGGCAGCTGCTTTACTTCTGATTGACTCCTTTTTTGAGCAAATCCTCTAGAATCAAGTTGCTTGAAGGGTAATTGTTCCTGACAAATATCTTGTTTTTCATCTGTGCAGCTGTGGTAATTCAATCGCGGTGACACCATCTTTTGGCTGTGTATGTGTGGCTCGACACCCTCCCTCCTTGTCGTGGCTGGGTGGCTCTCCACTTGAGGGAGTCCTATTCTTTTGGGCTGAGAGTTTTTCTTTTTCTTATTCTCCTTTTTCTTGATTTTGTATTCTTAATGCAGAATATAAGAAATGTCTGTTTTAAAAATAATTTTAGAAATAAGTACCTGACTTCGTACACCCTAAGATTTGGTGAGTTCACTAGCAGGCAAGATCAAGGAGACGCTGATCACTCTCAGAAGCCCAGAGGTCACCTATTAAAATTGGATCCCCAAACTGGTCAGTTCCATGGAATCCTGTCTGGTAAACAGATCTCACACTCACATACATGTTTAATTCATAACCAAAAATTGGTATCAGTTGTCCTGAAGAGGTCTAGGTACTTCTGGAAGTCCCATGAACTCTCATGAGTCACGGTGGCTCCTGAGGCTCCCTTCTGGGGCTTCTGGCTTGTACAGAATCCTTGCAGGAAATTGGCACCCTCTGGAGGACAGGGCCGACCACCAGGAGCCAAGGCCCTTATCCTAGCAGGACCAGGGGGCCTGGCATTAGAAGTGAGGTGTGGGATTGGAGCAGAAGTGGGACCAGGGATGCCCAGGTGGAAACACACTCCTGATCTTCCTGAGCACCCTCTGACTCAGGACCACCATGTTGGTGAGGGCCACTGAGGAGGTTCCAAACCATTAGCCCCTCAACCTGCCAGTCTTAACCCCATAAAAGCCATCCCCCCAGCATGGAACCCTTATCCCCACCACGAGTGACGGGCCAGTGCTTCAAAAAGGAGCAGCTCCATTGGCAAGAGGGCACCAAGCAGCCAGAGAAAGCCGGGGAGAGGCGGTCAGGAAAGTGTAATGAAGGGGAGGAGGCAGAGGAGAGAGGACAGGAGGTGAGCCCCGAGGTGGAGGAAATGCCTGTGTCTCTGACTTCCTATTCCTGCCCAAGTACACAAGGTCCAGTCCTGTGGTGGCCACACAGGTCCCCACAAGAGCTTTTGTGTGTCCTCCAAATTATAAGGTCTTCAAAGTCTGATGCATGTGTCCGTCCTGCTCACTACTGTTGTCCAGGTCCCAGTTCTGGGATGGGCGTGAATTAGCTTCCAGAAGGGTGAAGAGTGGGCTGATGGCTAATGAAGGAACACACCAGCTCTGTGGGGCACCCCACAAGGAAGTACAGAAGAACTGCACTTGCAGCTGCAACTAGATATTCAGGAAAGCATGGAGAAGGCCAGGAGCTTCCCTTTCAACACTAGCCTACAATGTGGCTAAGTGATCCAGGAACGTGGCGGTTAGGTTGTAAATTGTTCTTCACAGTGAGTCCCCCCTGGGACACTCTGATGTGCCCTGCTTGTCCCCAGGGCTTGACTTCAATACTAGTCTCCAAAAGGAGGAAGCGGAGCCCTCAGGGAGGACTCAGTGTAATGTCCTGGAGAAAGGAGATTCAGGACGACTCCAGGATGTCTTGCTGCCAGAATCCCTTCTAGTGGGTAAAATACTATCAAGAGGACAAGAGGTGGCCTGACACATGGTGGCAATGGGACCATCCCGAGGGGAGCGACCACTCCGAGTGACAGGGTAAACCAACTCAGTGCAAAGCTATAGGTCCAAAATGGTGCTCAATGTGGAGAGAGTTAATATGAAGTCTGCAAGGCCATCGTGAATGTCCCTGGACTGGAGGCTTGTTGGCACCAGATTGTAAGTCCCCAGATAACCTGCGGGGTACTCAGAGAAATACAGCTCTGCAACGGAGGGACCCCACGCCCACCGTGGCCCAGTTACAACACAGTTCCAGGATGGAGGGACCCCAGTGCCCTCCTGGCCCAATGACAAGATTTAACATCACTTGTGTTGGAGCAGCCTGTCATGTGACTTAGGTTGGGAAAAAACATAGTGTCATCATCAAAGACAACTCTCCAGTGCATGTTTACCTGAACCCAGTCAGGTGTGCAGATCTAACGTCCAGTGTCCAGGGACATCATGGAGAATGGACAAGCTGCCAAGGGGTGAGATCACACCCGTGCAGTGCGGAGGACTTTCCACATCACAGCCTGGTAAGCCTTGTCACCACATTGATGTCACAGCACAGAAAAGATGCCCCTCTGAGCAAGGGCAAGAAGGCCTGTCTGCAATTGGCCCCTGGCTGGGACAAGCAAACCGAGCCACAGTGAGCCTGGGCTGGAGGCCCACTAGCCCTTCTGGGCAGAGTTGAACTGTTCTCTGGAGCACGTCTACGATCCCTCTGGACGATCAGTTCCTATGCCTTGGTTCTGGCTCTCAGGATGCTGCCTCTCTTCTCCATTAAGAGCTGCTGGCAGAGCAAGCGGCCTCGTGTGGAGTGGACTGCCCTGCCGCACCCATGCACCCCACGCCTGCCCCACGGCAGCTGTAATGGAGTCCGTGGAAGCACTACTGGAAATCACGACATTGCACGTCACAGCAGACCATGGCTTTCTCTTCCAGGCAGGACTTGGGTGGCCATCTCCCCGAGGCTCTGTGAACCTGCAAAGTTACGTCCAGGTGTGTGATGATAAATGCATCATGACAGAGAGTCAAGTGGGCACCAAGCGTCCTGTGTGGTGTGGGGACAGCCTGCCCGGAGTGCCTCAGAAGCCAAGCTTAACCAAGATTTCTTTCCTAGACTCCAGTGCGTTCAAGGTCTGAGACATACATGTCAAACATTTTAAGTCATTTACAAAAGCATTGAGCTTTCCCACTGCTGAACAGGCGGAGTGAGGCTGTGGATGGCAAAATTACCCGTTGTCTGTCACCATCCGGACACACGGGAGAGGGCTGGCGGGCTCAGCCGCTGATGGACGCCTCCAAAGCACCACTTTGGACTTAGTGTTTATTTTCTGCAGAAAAGAATAACTGCAGTTTTTCCTGCCGGGAAATTTACTACACCTTCTTTCTGTTTAACCAATACTCCTCATGGGCTTTCAAAAATTACATTCACTCCAAGATAAAGCAGGCATTTCCATTTGCCCTGACTGAGAAGCATATGTTGAGCCTGGGTGGCCAGCCCAGCCCTGTCCAGCCCTGCCCAGCCCTGTCCAGCCCTGTCCAGCCCTGTCCAGCTCTTCCCAACCCAGCCCAGCCCTGCCCTGCCCAGCTCAGCCCAGCCCAGCCCAGCCCTGCCCAGCCCTGCCCAGCCCAGCCCTGCCCAGCCCAGCCCTGCCCAGCCCTGCCCAGCCCTGCCCAGCCCTGCTCAGCCAGGGTTCGCTCTGGTAACAAACCACAGCCTGCAGAGCTGCCTCCTCTGGGCCACTGCTGATGCCGTGCTCCAGCGTCGCCCTCCTGGGCCAAGCTCTGTTCTTTCCTGTGGTCCAGCACTCTTCTCTCCTTGAATGTTTCCCCAGACCTGTTTCTATTCTCTCTCTCTCCCCCCACCCCCTGGTGGACTCATTGATCGTCCTTATTCTTCTCTCCCAAATCCCTGCCCTCGCCACCTGTCAGTGCCCCCTACTACACTTAGGGCTGATTACCAAGCACCTTGACTTGGGATTTGGCCACATTATTTGCTCTGGCCAGTGGAATGTAGGTTAAAGGGGATGTGACAATTCTAAGCCTAGGACAATAGTTCAAAACTGCCAATCAGAGCCCACATGAGACCAGCAGCCACCCCAGGTAGCACTCCATCCAGCACCCCAGCAGCCACCCTGCCATCACCCCGTCCAGCACCCACATGCAGAAGATATCAAGGCCTATGCTTCTGGGCAGCGGACCTCTGTGGCCGTGTGTTAAGCAGCAATCTGCAAGACAACCTCCTCAGGTGTTTGTTTGCTTGTGTGTTGTCTGTGCCTCACGTTAGAGCAGGAGAGGTGGCAGAGGGAGAAGGGCACCCGGGGCTGGGCCGGCAGATGCACACATTTTCAAAACTCAGCCTAATCCCCAGACCCACTCCACGTGGGTGGGTGGAACTGCACCTCTGTTGTCTAATCTTGCTCCTGAGGTGGCAGCCACGTTCCAGACATTCACTGAGAAGGCTAGGCTCTCACGTCTCCACCCAGACAGCCGGCCACTCAGATGCCCCACCAAGGCCCCCTGGAGACACCCTCACTCACAGAGGCCTGGGGTCCTGGCTACCACGTCCTGCTCTCCAGCCATGTGCTCGGACCTGGGACATGTGGGGCGTCCCATGTACCACCCCTGCCTCCTCAGAAAAGCTGTCTTCCCATTATCCCCAAAAGAACAGCAGTGTCCCTCTGTTCTGGTCCCAACAGCCTCTCTGGGCTTTGGCTGCCTGTCCTAGTGATCCGTCCAGAAAGCAGGGAGTGGGGCCCATTTCTGCAGTGCCCACTGGCCACTGCTCCCCAAGACTGTCCAGCTTCCATCCCCCAAATGCTTGTCTTGTCTGAGGACAGGCAAGTCTGCTCCTGTTTCCTCCCAAACCTGCCCTCTACTCCCTGGGAATTGCTGTTTGCCTAAGAACTTGGGCTTTTGAAATTCAAAAGCGCAGAAGAGACTCCAAGTTTCTATAAGTTCTTCTGTTGGCACCCATCTCAGTCAGCTGAGAACACAAAGCGGGTGAAAGCTCAGCAAAAGAACAACAAAGAAACTTTCCAACTTGGCTCTGACCAGTGTGTCTCTCTCTCTGACAGAGATATCACAGAGGAAAACCACAGACAAAAATCTCTTACAAGTGTTTTTTCCTTTTCTATATGTAAAAAGTCTCAACAAAATACTAATGAGTCCAGTATTATTTAACAAGGATTATACACCATGATCAAGTGAGATTCATCTCTGGAATCCGAGGTTGCTTTAATTTCTGAACATCAACTAATGTAATACACCAAATCAATAGAATAAAGCACAAACCCACACAATCATCTCAACAGGCATGGAAAACCATTTGACAGAATTCAACACCTTTACATGAAATTAACATGTGAAAAAGTGGGAATTAAAAGGAAGCTATTCAGCCAGGTATAGGGCATACATGAAATATATGTACAGCCAATATCATGCTACACACAGAGGGACTGATGCTGTCCTCTGAAGATCCTGTACTGGAAGTACTAGTCACGGCAATTAGGCAAGAAAATTAAATAAACAGCCCCAGCTGGGTGCAGTGGCATATGCCTTAGGAGGTTGAGGCAGGAAGATTGCAAGTTCAAGTTCAGTAACTTAGCCCAGTCACAAAATAAAAAATAAAAAGGGCTGGGGATATAACTCGGTGGTAGAATGCCCCTGGGTTTGATCCCCAGTAGAAAGAGAGAAAGAAGTGAAGGAGGGAGGGAAGGAAAGAGGGAGGAAGAGCATCCCAACAGGAAAAGAAGAGCAAGCTCAATTGCAGATGACATAATAGAGAACCCTAAGGAGGTCACTAACAAAAAGTACTAAAACTAATAAATGAGTTCAAGTTTGCAAAATGCAAACTCAGTGCCCAAAATCAATTATATTTTAATACATCAGCAATAAACACAACAAAAGAGAATTAAGAAAACAGTCCTATTTATAATAGCATCAAAAGAATTAAAGACATAGGAACACAGTTTATGGAAAACGTACGAAACTTACGCTCTAAACACTACAAAATGCTGTTGAAAGAAATCAAAGAAGCCCTAAACAAATGGGAAGCTGCCCCATGCACTAAAGGCCTCTTGTTAAGATGCCACCATTGTCCACACTGATCTACAGAGCCAACACAACCCCTGCAAAAAGCCAACTGAATATTTTGCAGGAATTGACACAAAAATTCATGGCATTTCAAGGTAACCAAAATTGCCAGGCCAATTTTTAATTATTGTATTTTATTTTATTAATTGACATGTGCACATGCTTGTAAGAAACATGCTCACCTGTCCAAGCCCAAGGAGTGGACCAAGAGATACTGAAGCAGCAAACAGAGAAGCTTTACAGTCTTGTGAGATCAGGTGCCTGGTAGTCAGAGACCCAAAGATTGGGCACAACCAATGTTTTCCCTCCCAGAGCACCAGGCCCCTCCCCCACTTCCTCATTGGCTGAGTACTCTGGGGTGCACGGTCCTCTGGACGTCACCCAGGTTTTACTGGCTCGTACTGGGTTAGTTAAAGAAGTATACCTTTAGTGGTCCCCGCCTCCCTTTGCTCTTTGGGGGCAGGAAAGTCCCCCTGAGTTGAGTGCCCTGTACAGTTTCTCTGTGCTGGCCAGGGGTGGGGGCAGGGGCTTCCTTCCACCTCCTGTCTGTCAAGGGGCTGCGAGTCTTCACTACCTGTGACGCGCCATCCTGCTCTTCCCTCCAGCTGCCTGTCCCATATCCCCAGTCATCTCACATTTAAAGCTAAATACTGTGTTCTGAAAATGAATCACCAGACTTTCTATTTCTCACACTTATGAAGTACAATGTGTTGGTATTATTTGTTTGTTTGTTTGTTTGTTTGTTTGTTTTGAGATAGGCATTGCCCAGGCTGGTCTCAAACCCCTGGGCTCAAGCTCAGCCTCCTAAGCCTGACTACAGGTGCCACTGTGACCAGCCCAGAGTGATGATTTAATCCACGTATGTACCAGCTAGTGATTAATTCTGGCAATTAGCATGTCTATCACCTTAAACTTTTGTTTATGGTGCTTTCAAAATCCTCTCTTATAGCTTCTGGACATATGTAAGTTGAGAGCAGGAGAGCCTTCCAGAGCCTAGGGCAGGGGAGGCTGCCAGGCAGGCTGTGCTGGCTAGACAGGAGAAACTGGAGGGAGAGTACAGGCAACGGCCCTGCCAAGGGAGTCCTGGGGAGAAAACGGAGCCAGGGAGCTCACGCGTCCCTCTTTCAAAAAGCACTGCCCAGCTACAGCAGCCCGGAACACACACTGGCCTGCAGAGCAGCAAAATGGTCTGGAGTCCAGAAGTCCCCTGGACGGCCAGCTGGCTTCCAGAAGGATGCCACAGTTCCTAACAGAGGAGGAGCTCACATTTCCACAGGGTGCCTGGGCGGCTGGTGCTCCACGCAAGCAAGTCCACGTGGAGTCTGCATCACACAGAGCCAAAGCTCACCTCAAGATGGACCGAGCAGCTACGCACAGAGCTGAAACTAGTGGGCCCAGTGAGAGCAGCCACCAGCGCGTGGGATTTACAGAACAGGCCTATGCATGAAATGGAATGTAGGGCAGTGGTTGTCAAGGACCGGAATGGTGCCCAAGGGCCAGGGGGATGGCGAGGGGACACATGGTGTGTTTGGGGATGAAAAACATACTCTAAAATTGGTCCTATGGGCCTGTGCTATGGCTGTGGAACTCCACGGAATCACGCAATGCACACGCCAGGTGTTACGGTAGAGGAACTACGCTTCAGTGAAGCTACGGGAATCCTCGAGTGAGTGAGGAACAAGTCAGAGCAGCCTTCTGCCCTTCAACAGTGGTGGGCGGCACAGGGAGGGGTGGTCAAGCCCTCGCGGTTCCAGGACAGAGAGGGACCACATGGATCAGACGGGGGTGGTCATGTGCATGAACAGGCCGGTGCCATGAGCTCCCAGGCAGCAAGCCATGCTGGTGGGGTGCGAGGGAAAATCCATACATGTGGTTTATTTACATAACTTATGGTTCAGTTCAACAAAACTAACGAAAGAAGCAATTAATGAGTTTAATTGGCCAAATTTCACTACAACTAATATCTCAGTCTCAGATGGAGCCTTGGATTAAGTGAGAGTGTGTCACACCATGTCTGCAGCAGCGGCCTCCTGAGTAAACCCCGGGCCACACTTGCTGTGTCTCGCTTTACTTGTCCATCCCAAGGTCATTCAACAAGGACGAGGACACTCTTGACAATGAGATTGTCACCGAGAGATAAATAAAGAAAACGTAGAGATGCTGTGTGAGAAAAGACGCTTCTCCTCCTGTGACCACGCCCTGTACTCCATACCAGGTTGCATCTCAGCCAGATGCATTGGTCCTCAGGGAAGGGGGCTGCACCAAGAGAAGCCCACGAGCCTCGGGAGCTGCCTAGTGTCTAGCTGCGGACTGATGGCCACAGGCGGGTATGGAAGTTCCTGTGAGCCCCTTAGTGTCCAGCTGAGGACTGTTGGCTACCTGCAGGCATGGGAGCTGCCTCAGCCACTTGCGGTGGTTTTGGGGCAGTAAGTCTCATGGTTCTTGAAAAGTATTTCATTTTATTTTAATCCATATTTCCCAATACTTTTTGGGTATCTAGGGACCATCCAGAACTTCCCTACCTCATTTGATTATCTTCATTTTATTGGGAAACATGTAATAGGAATAGTGTGTGTTTAAGTGACCTTTTGTGTGTGTAGGCAGATAGCTGCCCCCACCTTGGGACAGGTCTTCTGGTTTCTCCTATTGTCATTCGCAGCCCTTCTCACACCAGAGCCCTCAGGAAAGATTTTCACACCAGAGTTCCCAGGTTGAGTTGTACCTCCCTAGGCACCAGGTTCAGCCGTCACAGGACCCCATCCTCTCCAAAACCACATAGCACATTTATGAAAGCTGATACACTCTGAGCCACAAACAAAACTAATATATTCCAAAGGATGACTGTTATACAGAATGGATTCTCTTACTTCAAGGCAAATAAAAGAGAAATCAGTAAGTTTTACAAGATAACTAAAAATCCATGGATTTTTGTATTTTTTAAAACACTACAACTTTACCATGGATTGCAAACAAGTCTTGATAGAAATTTAAAAAATATTTAGAACTATATGGTGACAAGGGTCTTGTATGTCAGACTTGTGGCATGCAGCCAAAGAAGCATTTAGGGGCAACTTTATAGCCTCAGATACTTATATTAGAAGAGAAGGAAGACTGAAACTGAGAGAGCTCTGCGCACACATCATTCGTGGTCCACCCAAGCTCACTAGGAGGGAGGAAAAATCATACCTGTGACATAGCAAAAGTTGACAAAGTAAGAAATTAGCATATTACAGAAAAGATTAACAGAAAATATAAAAGTACATAAGAGAGGTTTAAATATAATCAATAATTACGTGTAGACTTTTGGAACTTGTAATAGAATTAATAAGACAGTTTATTAAGTTATCTAGGAAAAATATAGCTCCACCAAATTTATTTCATTTCAATGTACCAGCTGCAAGCAGAAGTGCACCTTTAAGTTATTAGTTACAAAGGTACCAAATGCTAAGTAGGTAGGAATAAATCCTTAAGAGCTCTGCAGCCCCTCTTTGTTGGGGGAAGGGTGGAATGTAAACTGTCGTTGACACATAAAGAAAACCTAAATAAACGAAAGGTAGAGAGCAGGAACAGGGTGTTGAGAGTCACTGTGCCGGGTTTCTCCTGTGCCCTGCAGATACAGTTCTGTTCCCACAGCCCAGTCAGCGCCCAAGTACTCCTGGTCTCTCTGCGTGCGTATAACCTGACGCAGGTCCTTGTTCTAGCATTTAAGTCAGGAGCAGAAGGAGTAGGAGCACCAGAGTGCTGTGGAAGGGGAACCAAGGAAGAGACTTCCAGCCAGGGTCAGGACCGCGAGGGGCACATGCAGCACAAAGAGCCACTGGGGCCAATGGGAGCCCCAGGACCAGGCCCGGGCAGCTGCAGGGAGCTGGCGAGGGACGCAGGGACCACGCTGTCATGGAGCCAGTCATTGCCCGTGGATCATCACTAGGTGTGAGCATCTGCCTGTCCTTTTCAGCTGCCACGGGTTGTCTTCCTCTTGAGTTTTCTCCAGTTTCATGAAAATGTGGCCAGATGTGTGTCTGCTTTTATCTTGCTTGAGAGTCAGTGCACGTCCTGACCTGAGAACTGTCTCTCAGCAGTTCTGGAAATTCCAGCCACTGCATCTTTCACGCCGCCCAGTCCTGCCCCTGTGTCCTCCTCCTCCAGGATACCCAGTAGGTGCACAGTGGACATTCCAGGGCCTGCCTTGAGCAGGTTTTCCTGGCATACATTTCTCACACTTTGGTCTCTTTGGGTTGCACGTGGGATGATATTTTCAGACACATACCTCAATAAGCTGATTCTCTTTGCAGCTGTGTTCAGTCCGTCCTTAGCCCTCTTCTGACTTTCATTCCAGCCTCCTCTGATCTTGGGTTGATGCTCGTTCTCACGTTTGGATGTTTTTTTCTCATGTGCTTGGTTATTTTATACTATTCTCTTAAATTTTCTTTGTATTTTGAATCCTTTCACTTACTTCTGCAAACAGAACGAACAAGTTATTTTCTATTTTGACCACGATGCCGTTAACACTGAACCTTGCACACAGCGCTCACACCGTTGGCTGTTCTGGCCTGTGGTGCCCGGGGCACTGCAGGTCCACGGTTTCTGAGCTTCACCTGTGAAGCTGAGGTCTCAATGTGAACTTGTGCAGACCAGGGGGACAGGAGCTCACCATGAAGCCAAGTTCTCAGGTGACCGCCATCCAGGCAAGGCTGTCCCTCTCAAGGATAGTCAGCCACGTGGTCCCCTGGGGACAGACACACTCCACCCAACCCCACCCCAAGGTGCAGCCCTCTGGGGCCCCAACTGTTAGACTTACCACTTGGGCAGGCCCTGAGCAGCCCTGGAGGCCACCAACACAACGCCAAGTGTCCTTGGTGGCCAAAGGTCCGCACACAGGACCGGCTTCCCTGGCCCCATCTCCGTTCTGCTCGGGGTTCCAGGCAGCACTCAGCCGACGCCTCCCAGAGCGCCTGCTTCCAGCAGCACCGTGCATTTTAAAGTGCTGTTTTAACGGGCACCATGCGCTGCTTTGGGCTGCAGGAGCTTGTCACATGCAGCCATCGTCCTTCTAGGAGGCATTCTTCCTAATAGCTGCATAAAATCCCACCCCACGCATGTCCCACTTTTAAACTATTGATAGATGGAGTCCGTTTGTTTCTGGACTGTTTAGTTTGTTTTTCATACAAAAAGAGTCTTTGGCCTGCATATGTATGAAGATGTGTTCTCATTTCTGAAGGATCAGCTCAGACAGCAGGACAGCTACCGGTGCACATGCATGTGGTGAGCAGCTCACGGGAAGGTTCCCGAGCTCCCATGAGAGTGGATGGTGCGTGCATCTGCCCTCTTTGCCCAACAGGTCAGTTTGAACAGCTTTAGATGTCTACACTAGCTGCCAGGCAATCAGTACAACAGCCACGCACACACCCTGCAAGGGTCACAGAACCAGGTGGGTTCAGCAGCCGTCAGCACCTTCATGCTGGACGCACCACCCGTGTGTCCCAGAAATAGACCTCCCCACGACCGCAGCTCTGAGCTCACACCATACGATTATCCTCGTTAGATAATCACGGTGACGAGGCTTTGTTACCTAGAACACTGCCCCCTCAGATTTCTTCAATTGTTCTTTGAGAACTTTAACAGCTGTTTTAATTTTAATCCAACAGTAATTAAGCTCAAAAAAGGCTGTTAGCTGCAAGATTCCCTGACTCCCTGTGGTCTGGAGCAGCCCCTGGATGCCGTCACTATTCTATCTGCCCAGTGCTGCTCCTGGTGAGTCCAGGTGACTGTTTGGCAGCACATCCTTCAAGTGTCTTTATTTGATTGCCACATGGTCCAGGATAATCACTGTGGTCAGAACGCAGCACAGGAAATCCCCTCTGCAGTGCACCACATCTGGGGCACAGGCCTCACTCTGTCCCTTGTTGATGACATTAAGTCTGATTCTGCGGTTCCGGTGGTGTCTGGAGGGTCCCCCCGCCCCCCTGTGACATTCGCTTCGCACTCGTTGGTTGAGAAGCTGTGGGTGGTGCTGGGCCTCAAGGCCATGCAGAGGTCCTCATGGACCACCCTCTCCATCCAGTGATCTCAGCAGCTGCTGCGGGCCTGCCTGAGGGGTCTGCTGGTGGGGACTGCACAGTGGCCCTGGGCTCTCGCCTCGTGCCTCACCCAGCAGTGATGGTTTCCTGTACAGAAGTTTCCTCGTTGCCCTAACTTTTTAAGGTACTTGTTTGCTTGCATGTGTGCCTGAGCATGGCCTCGTGGCTTCCCTGTTGGAGTGACACAGCTCATGCCATGGATTTCCTTCGATGCTAAACTTGCCCTCAGCTGTGGCTGGTGGGGTCCCATCAAGCTGGCTGTGTGTCCTGCTGCCCTGAGACTAACCACCTGTGACACATGCTTAGCTCTGGGCACAGGCTTCAATCTCCGCTGCCCTCGCCACCCCCACCCCTGCAGCCCTGGGGTCCCATGCAGCCCTGCTTCCCCCAGTGGGGAGGGGTCTGAGGAAGCAGCTGGCCCCTTCCTTTGCAAATCTCTCTCTGCCCCTTGCCCTGGGCAGCTGCGTTCTCCCAGGCCCCACTCCTGCTGTGGGCGGGGCTTCCGGGCCTCTGCTGGTAAAGTAGACTGTGGTCCATTCCGTCCCTGTCCCTGGCACCTCCGCCCTCCTCTTCCAGCCCCTCCCTCCTGAAGTGCCTCCACCCACGCGGCAGGTCTGGGCACTGGGCACTGGCCCCTGCACTGTGGCTCCCAGGCAGCTCTCCCGCTTTCTGGCCCTGGGCTCAGGCACTGCTCACAGCTCTGCTTCCGGGTCTGCTCAGACCCACAGACTCTCAGACTCTCTCCTCACTTCCAGTTAGAGGTATGGCCACCCGCACCACCTCCCAGCCTTCTTTCTCTGCCACCGTGTTCCTATGTAGTCACCTGTTACAACCAGGCCCAGCAATGTCTGCACTTAACTTTCCCGGGCCTTGCTCCTCCTCCTCACCTCTTGCAATCAGGTGAGGCTGACTGTGTGGCAAGTGCCCCTTCCTTCCCCAACATCTCTCTGGAAAGTCCTGGTGTTGGCCGGCATGTGTGGCCAGCTGCCATCTGGCCATGTTCTCCCTAATGAGATGCAAGAAAAAGCATGGTGTGGGACTCACAGGGCTCCCTCTGTGCTTCCCCTCCTTCCAGCCTGGCTGCAGCTCTAGGTGTCTTCTGGGCCCTCAGCTGGCCTCATAAATGGAGGCTGTTCCCTGGGCCAATGGACAGAAAAGGAGCAGGTAACACTCCACAATGGCTACTAGCTGCCGCGTCCCAGATGCCTCCCTCCAGGTTTCTCCTGCTTGGGAGACATCAACCGTAATCCTGTTCAAGCCACCCCCAGTCCCAGCTGCCGCAGCACAGCCCCGTGGAGAAGCACTCCTCCCTGGGAATCGCCAGCAGCTGCTGCAGAGCAGGCTACCTGGTTCAGCAGACCACGCAACTGCCTCCAGCTTCTGCTTCTCACCATTCTTCAGTGGCTGATTTCTATTCATGCTTCAATACCCAGCTCAAGAGTCACCTCAACAGCAGAGGGGCTTCTGGGTGCTGGTCTGGACATGGGCACGGATGTGTAACCCCACTTCCCCCCTTCAGAGTCTTGTCTTCATTTACCCTTTATGCACTTGAAATTCACTTGGGCATGTACAGGTGACAGAGATGCAAAGGATCCAGATGGGGCACAGGCAGGTGTGGAAAGGGAGATGCAGGTGCAGGTCAGAGTGGAGAGCAGGTATAGTCACAGCCAGCTTAGGGACGGCATCCCCAGGCACCCCAGGTGGAACCGGCACCTTGCTCCTATCTTAAATGGTCGATATCTTTCTTACCTTCCTGGAAGTCAGTGTTCCAAACGGGCCAATGCACTCCTGCATACCCAGCGCCCACCACACTGGGCACACACGAAGCATGCAAGACACATTTATAAACCTCAGTGCATTGAAAGCCTTGGTGCCCACATGTGTTTGGGGCCTTTTGCTAATGACTTGTACGTGCCTGGTACCGATTGCATGAAATCACACTTCCTTTACTTAATCCAAGAGGATTTTCTCTACATTGCATGAAAAAAGGCACCTGAACTTGGGAGTTGGAATCCGGAGAACAGATGCTCCTCTGTCTCTTCATTCCCTTCCTAACCAAAGACGTTTCATCCACATCCTCTCACCTTTCTGTTTAGAAAACGGCTCCTCCTTGGGGCCTGCCATCTGTGGCAGCCACTCTCCGCGGAACCGTGGCCCTGGTGCTCCCTCACCAGCAGCACAGGTGGCTTCCAAGTGGAGGGGACACCTACCCCAGCACTGGCAGATGGAAGAGAGCAACAGTGTCTAGCAGTGAAGTGTGCCCAGCTCCTGTGATGGCTAGATTTAGCACAAAAGAAAAGACGCCGCCCAGGAAGTGTGGCTGTCAGGTAACAAGCAGTTCCTCGGACTGTGTCCGTCCCGTGCGACACACAGTATTCAATGGAAATACTTCCCAACCAGCGCATGCAACATACACTAAGAAGTCATCCGCTGTTTATCTGAAATCCCAACGTAATCAGGCGCTGTGTGTCTATCAAACGACTTGAGATCACAGCACATTTTGTCTACACCAGGCTGTGCGGCAACAGATGCTGTCTCAGACAAGGTCATCCTGCTGCGTCCTCCAGAATCAGCACAATGACCAAGCAGATGCCATAGCTCCATCAGAATGAGGGTTGGCCAGGGTCACAAGACCTCCAGGTGGCAGAGTTTGTGGTCATCTCAGGCCTCCGACTTTGCTAGTGAGACAGGTGACCTTCCCAGAGCTGGTGACCTGGGCCTACCCCCCATCAGCCAGGCACCATCTTTCCTTCAAGAAAGCATCTTCCCTCATCCTGAGGCATGTGTCCATGGACAGCTGACCCGAGGCCCAGGTCAGGAGGTCTGTGTATCAGCCCCATTGGCCACAGTCACAAACTTACTACAGATACTCAAGACTGGCCAATGAGATGTAGTCACAGGACTTTGTCTAGAAATCACTGGAAAGAGGCCTCCTCTTCTCTTGGGAATGCGGTTTGCTTAGCCTGATTGCCCTCCAGCTACCATGATAGCAAACATACCTGAGAATTAAGCCCTCAAAAGGATAACAGGGCAGCACGAAAGAGGCACAGAATCCTGAGAAAGACATTGAGCACCTGGATCTAGACTTGTCTGAAGCCCAAGGGTCTTGGTCTTCCCAATTATACATGGAATAATTCATTTTCTTTCTCACTTAACTCAGGTTTAGTTAGACCTCTACCCAACAAGTGTCTTAAAGACCACATCTACATTTAAACCAAAGTTAGAGGTTAAGCAAAGGCCGCCAGCATGCTGTCTCTGTGATTGAGAGAGCACCTGACTGTGTCCTGCACTCCAGTCGTGCCTCTACCCCACGTCTGGACCTCAAAGAGCGCGTCTGCAGGACCTCAGTACTCCTCTGGGGAAAGCGGCATGCCTGCCACAGGAGGTCACACCTTCCCTGTGCTCCAGTGAGCACATGGCCCTCCCGCATCACCAGGGGTCTGCCTCTTCCTCAGGGGCCCACCAGACACAGAAACCATCTTGCTGAAAACACAAATGCCAGTGCGAGGCCCCGGGCGGGCGCTGGTCTACCTATTCCCAAGATTTACATTCTGAGCGTGAAAGTCAATAAAAACTAATTAGATGTTTACCTCATTTCCTTGGTAATGACCCTTACATGCCACTAATTGTCAAACTGAATCTATATGCAGGCGTTACCTCTACTGGGGTCAGGGCTAATTTCTGCGTACACAAAGAAACATCACTGCGGTTATTTATACCTGCAGCCCGTGCGATCTGTGCAGATGCGCATGAGCTCATTTCCACAGGAGGAGGAGCTGGAGCCAAGATTTTCGGGTGCTGAGTGGGAATTAGGTAT